>PVKC010037568.1:0-12955 GCA_004027635.1 Crocidura indochinensis
AATTTTACATCTCCCCTTCAAAACTACACGTTTGATAGTGAAAATGTCGTGTTCTTCATTATTCTTGCTTATTCACGTTTGATTTCGTTATATGTGGGTTTCTGTTCTAATCTGATGTGAACATTGCTTGGTTTTCCTGTATTCCTTTATGTCGTGATTGAATTCACTTGATTTCATGAAGATTCTTCTCGTTTCTAGAAACTAATTCTAGAAACTAATTCTAAATCTGTTCCAAACTCTGCTTTGATCTTTCTGTTCTTCCTTCAGCCTTCTGAGAACATTTTCGTGACACAAGCAACTTTACTCAAGTGAGAACATAACAGGCTGGTTTCTTCATGATTCTTCAATTTCGGTTCTCATTTCACTGTTCTATTGCTTCTGTCTAATGCATTGTGTATTCACCGTTTTCCCACATCTCGTTCTTTGATTTTGACATATTACTGATATATTTTCTTCTCGCTCATGGGTTTACATTTCACAGTGATTTCTGTGTTAACCTATTGTTGTCTTAAGACTTTTGCATCTCCCCTTCAAAACTACACGTTTGCCAGTGAAAATGTTTGGTTCTTCATGATTCTCTCTTATTCACGTTTGATTTCGTTATATGCTGGTCTCTGTTCTAATTTGATGTGAACGTTGCTTGGTTTTGCTGTATTCCTTTATGTCGTCATTGAATTCACCTGACTTCATGAAGATTCTTCTCCTTTCTAGAAACTGTGTGGCGGAATCTTGTACAACTCTGCTTTGATCTGTCTGTTCTTCCTTCTGCGTTCTGAGAACATTTTCGTGACGCAAGTCACATTACTCAAGTGAGAACTTAACATGCTGTTTTCTTCATCATTGTTCAATTTCGGTTCTCATTTGACTGTTCCTTTTGCTTCTGTTCTAATGCATAGTGTATTTTTCTATATTTTACGATTTCCCGCATCCCATTCGTTGATTTCGAAGTGTTACTGATATTCCTTCTTCTTGATCACAAGTTCACATTTCACTGCGATTTCTATTGTTGTCTTAAGAATTTTACAGCTCCCCTTCAAAACTACACGTTTGATAGTGAACATATCTTTTTCTTCATTATTCTTGCTTATTCACGTTTGATTTCATTATATGCGGGTTTCTGTTCTAATCTGATGTGAACGTTGCTTGATTTTTCTGTATTCCTTTATGTCGTGATTGAATTCACTTGAATTCATGAAGATTCTTCTCCTTTCTAGAAACTAATTCTAGAAACTAATTCTAATTCTGTTCCAAACTCTGCTTTGATGTTTCTGTTCTTCCTTCAGCGTACTGAGAACATTTTCGTGACACAAGCAACTTTATCAAGTGAGAACTTAACATGCTGTTTTCTTCATGATTCTTCATTTTCGGTTCTCATTTCACTGTTCTATTGCTTCTGTTCTAATGTATTGTGTATTCACCGTTTTCCCACATCTCGTTCCTTGATTTAGACATTTTACTGATATATTTTCTTCTCGCTCATGGGTTTACATTTCACAGTGATTCCTGTGTTAACCTATTGTTGTCTTAAGACTTTTGCATCTCCCCTTCAAAACAACACGTTTGCCAGTGAAAATGTTTGGTTCTTCATGATTCTTGCTTATTCACGTTTGATTTCGTTATATGCTGGTCTCTGTTCTAATTTGATGTGAACGTTGCTTGGTTTTACTGTATTCCTTTATGTCGTCATTGAATTCACCTGAGTTCATGACGGTTCTTCTCCTTTCTAGAAACTGTTTTGCGGACTCTTGTACAACTCTGCTTTGATCTGTCTGTTCTTCCTTCTGCGTTCTGAGAACATTTTCGTGACGCAAGCAACATTACTCAAGTGAGAACTTAACATGCTGTTTTCTTCATCATTGTTCAATTTTGCTTCTCATTTCACAGTTCCTTTTGCTTCTGTTCTAATGCATTGTGTATGTTTCTGTATTTTACGTTTTCCCGCATCCCATTCGTTTATTTCGAAGTCTTACTGATGTTCCTTCTTCTTGATCACAAGTTCACATTTCACTGCGATTTCTATTGTTGTCTTAAGAATTTTACGTCTCCCCTTCAAAACTACACTTTTGACAGTGAAAATGTTTTGTTCTTCATGATTCTTGCTTATTCACGTTTGATTTTGTTATATGCGTGTTTCTGTTCTAAGTCGATGTGAATGTTGCTTGGTTTTACTGTATTCCTCTATGTTTTCATTGAATTCACCTGATTCCATGAAGTTTCTTCTCCTTTCTAGAAACTCATTTGCGGAATCTTGTACAACTTCGCTTTCATCTGTCTGTTCTTTTTTCTGAGTTCTGAGAACATTTTTTTGACGCAAGCAAAATACTCAAGTGAGATCTTAGCATGCTGGTTTTTTTCATCACTGTTCAATTTCGATTCTCTTTTCACTGTTCTATAACTTCTGTTCTAATGCATTGTGTATAGACCGTTTTGCCACATCTCATTCTTTGATTTTGACATATTACTGATATTTTTTCTTCTGGCTCATGGGTTTATATTTCACAGTGATTTCTGTGTTAACCCAGTGTTGTCTTAAGACTTTTGCATCTCCCCTTCAAAACTACACTTTTGACAGTGAAAAAGTTTTGTTCTTCATGATTCTTGCTTATTCACGTTTGATTTTGTTATATGCGGATTTTTGTTCTAATTTTATGAATGTTGCTTGGTTTTACTGTATTCCTTTATGTCGTCATTGAATTCACCTGAGTTCATGAAGATTCTTCTCCTTTCTAGAAACTGTTTTGCGGAATGTTGTACAACTCTGCTTTCTTCTCTCTGTTCTTCCTTCATCGTTCTGAAAACATTTTCGTGACGCAAGCAACATTACTCAAGTGAGAACTTAACATGCTGTTTTCTTCATCATTGTTCAATTTCGGTTCTCATTTCACTGTTCTTTTTGCTTCTGTTCTAATGCATTGTGTGTGTCTTAGTATTTTACGTTTTCCCACTTCCCGTTTGTTGATTTTGAAGTGTTACTGATGTTCCTTCTTCTTGATCATATGTTCACATTTCACTCTGATTTCAATTGTTGTCTTAAGAATTTTACATCTCCCCTTCAAAACTACACGTTTGATAGTGAAAATGTTTTGTTCTTCATGATTCTTGCTTATTCACGTTTGATTTTGTTATAAGCGGGTTTCTGTTCTAATTTGATGTGAATGTTGCTTGGTTTTATTGTATTCCTTTATGTTGTCATTTAATTCACCTGAGTTCATTAAGATTCTCCTTTCTAGAAACTAATTCTAGAAACTAATTCTAACTCTGTTCCAAACTCTGCTTTGATCTTTCTGTTCTTCCTTCAGCGTTCTGAGAAAATTTTCGTGACGCAAGCAACTTTGCTGAAGTGAGAACTTAACATGCTGTTTTCTTCATGATTCTTCAATTTCGGTTCTCATTTCAGTGTTCTATTGCTTCTGTTCTAATGCATTGTGTCTTCACCATTTTCCCACATCTCGTTCTTTGATTTTGACATATTACTGATATTTTTTCTTCTCGCTCATACGTTTATTTTCACAGTGATTTCTGTGTTATCCTATTGTTGTCTTCAGACTTTTTCATCTCCCCTTCAAAACTTGACGTATAATGGTGAAAATGTTTTGTTCTTCATTATTCTTGCTTATTCAAGTTAGATTTCGTTATATGCAGGTTTCTGTTCGAATTTGATGTGAATGTTGCTTGGTTTTACTGTATTCCTTTATGTCGTCATCGAATTCACCTGAGTTCATGAAGATTCTCCTTTCTAGAAACTAATTCTAGAAACTCATTCTAATTCTGTTCGAAACTCTGCTTTGATCTTTCTGTTCATCCTTCAGCGTTCTGAGAACATCTTCGTGACACAAGCCACTTCACTCAAGTGAGAACTTAACATGCTGTTTTTTTTCATGATTCTTCAATTTCGGTTCTCATTTCACTGTTCTATTGCTTCTGTTTTAATGCATTGTGTCTTCACGGTTTTCCCACATCTCATTCTTTGATTTTGACATATTACTGATATTTTTTCTTCTCGCTCATATGTTTCTTTTCACAGTGATTTCTTTGTCATCTTATTGTTGTCTTCAGACTTTTGCATCTCCCCTTCAAAACTTCACGTATAATGCTGAAAATGTTTTGTTCTTCATTATTCTTGCTTATTCACGTTAGATTTCGTTATATGCGGGTTTCTGTTCTAAGTTGATGTGAACGTTGCTTGGTTTTACTGTATTCCTTTATGTCGTCATTGAATTCACCTGAATTCATGAAGATTCTTCTCCTTCCTAGAAACTAATTCTAATACTGTTCAAAACTCTGCTTTGATCTTTCTGTTCTTCCCTCAGCGTTCTGAGAACATCTTCGTGACGCAAGCAACTTCACTCAAGTTAGAACTTAACATGCTGTTTTCTTCATGATTCTTCAATTTCAGTTCTCATTTCACTGTTCTATTGCTTCTGTTCTAATGCATTGTGTACTCACCGTTTTCCCACATCTCGTTCTTTGATTTTGACATATTACTGATATTTTTTCTTCTCGCTCATAAGTTTACATTTCACAGTGATTTCTCTGTTAACCTATTGTTGTCTTAAGACTTTTGCGTCTCCCCTTCAAAACTACACTTTTGACAGTGAGAATGTTTTGTTCTTCATGATTCTTGCATATTCACGTTTGATTTCATTATATACGGGTTTTTGTTCTAATTTGTTGTGAACGTTGCTAAGTTTTACTGTATTCCTTTATGTCGTCATTGAATTCACCTGAGTTCATGAAGATTCTCCTTTCTAGAAAATAATTCTAGAAACTCATTCTAATTCTGTTCCAAACTCTGCTTTGATCTTTCTGTTCTTCCTTCAGTGTTCTGAGAACATCTTCGTGACGCAAGCAACTTCACTCAAGTTAGAACTTAACGTGTTGTTTTCTTCATGATTCTTCAATTTCGGTTCTCATTTCACTGTTCTATTGCTTCTGTTCTAATGCATTGTTTATTCACCGTTTTCCCACATCTCGTTCTTTGATTTTGACATATTACTGATATTTTTTCTTCTCGCTCATAAGTTTACTTTTCACAGTGATTCCTATGTTATCCTATTGTTGTCTTAAGACTTTTGCATCTTCCCTTCAAAACTTCACGTATAATGGTGAAAATGTTTTGTTCTTCATGATTCTTGCGTATTCACATTTGATTTCGTTATATGCGGGTTTCTGTTCTAATTTGATGTGAATGTTGCTTGGTTTTACTGTATTCCTTTGTTTAGTTATTGAATTCACCTGTGTTTATGAAGATACTTCTTTCTTGAAACTGCTTTGCTGAATCTTGTACAACTCTGCTTTCATGTCTCTGTTCTTTCTTCAGTGTTCTGAGACCATTTTTTGACGCATGCAACATTACTCAAGTGAGAAATTAACATGCTGTTTTCTTCATGATTCTTCAATTTTGGATCTCATTTCACTGTTCTTTTTGCTTCTGTTCTAATGCATTGTGTGTGTTTTTGTATTTTACGTTTTCCCACTTTCTGTTCGTTGATTTTGAAGTTTTACTGATGTTCCTTCTTCTTGATCTTATGTTCACATTTCACTGTGATTTCAATTGTTTTCTTAAGAATTTTGCATCTCCCCTTCAAAACTACACTTTTGACAGTGAAAACGTTTTGTTCTTCATGATTCTTGCTTATTCACGTTTGATTTTGTTATATGCGGGTTTCTGTTCTAATTTGATGTGAACGTTGCTTGGTTTTACTGTATTCCTTTATGTCGTCATTGAATTCACCTGAGTTCATGAAGATTCTTCTTCTTTCTAGAAACTGTTTTGCGGAATCTTGTACAACTCTGCTTTCATCTGTCTGTCCTTCCTTCTGCGTTCTGAGAACATTTTGTAGATGTAAGCAACATTACTCAAGTGAGAACTTAACATGCTGTTTTCTTCACCATTGTTCAATTTCGATTCTCATTTCACTGTTCTTTTTGCTTCTGTTCTAATGCATTGTGTATATTTTTGTATTTTAGGTTTTCCCACTTTCTGTTAGTTGATTTTGAAGTTTTACTGATGTTCCTTCTTCTTGATCATATGTTCACATTTCACTGTGATTTCAATTGTTGGCTTAAGAATTTTACATCTCCCCTTCAAAACTACACGTTTGACAGTGAAAATGTTTTGTTCTTCATGATTCTTGCTTATTCACGCTTGATTTCGTTATATGCGGGTTTCTGTTCTAATTTGATATAAATGTCGATTGGTTTTACTGTATTCCTTTACGTCGTCATTGAATGCACCTGTGTTCATGAAGATACTTCTCCTTTCTAGAAAATGCTTTGCTGGATCATGTACAATCTGCATTGATCTGTCTGTTGTTCCTACACTGTTCTGAGCACATTGTGGTGACGCAAGAAACATTACTCAATTGAGAACTTAACATGCTGTTTTCTTCATGATTCTTCAATTTCAGTTCTCATTTCACTGTTCTTGTTGCTTCTTTTCTAATGCATTTTGTATGTTTCTCTATTCATCCTTTTCCCACTCTCCTTCTTTGATATTGACGTATTACTGATGTTTTTTCTTCTCGCTCATAAGTTTACATTTCACAGTGATTTCTGTGTTAATCTATTGTTGTCATAAGACTTTTACATCTCCCCTTCAAAACTACACTTTTGACAGTGAAAATGTTTTGTTCTTCATCATTCTTGCTTTCTCACGTTTGATTTCGTTATATGCGGGTCTGTTCTAATTTGATGTGAACATTGCTTAGTTTTACTGTATTCCTTTATGTCGTCATTGAATTCACCTGAGTTCATGAAGATTCTTCGCTTTCTAGAAACTGCTTTCCTGGATCTTGTACAAACTGCATTGATCTCTCTGTTTTTCCTACATTGTTCTGAGCACATTTTCGTGACGCAAGCAACATTACTCGATTGAGAACTTATCATGCTGTTTTCTTCATGATTCTTCATTTCTCTTCTCATTTCACTGTCTTTTTGCTTCTGTGCCAATGCATTGTGTATCTTTCTGTATTCTAGGTTTTCCGACATCTTATTCTTTGATTTTGATGTGTTACTGATGTTCCTTCTTCTTGCTCATATGTTCACATTTTACAGTGATTTCTGTGTTAGCCTATTGTTGTCTTAAAACTTTTGTCTCTCGCCTTCAAAACTACACGTTAGACAGTGAAAATGTTTTGTCTTTCATTATTCTTGCTTATTCAAGTTTGATTTCTTCATATGCGGTTTTCTGTTCTAAGTTGATATGAACGTTGCTAGGTTTTACTGTATTCCTTTGTTTCATTATTGAATTCACCTGTGTTTATTAAGATTCTTCTTCTTTCTTGAAACTGCTTTGCTGAAGCCTTTACAACTCTGCAGTAATCTGTGTGTTCTTTCTACAGCGTTATGAGCACATTTGCGTGACTTGAGCAACATTACTCAGTTGAGAACTTAACATGCTGTTTTCTTCATGATTCTTCAATTTCGATTCTCATTTCACTGTTCTTTTGCTTCTGTTCTAATGCATTGTGTATTTTTCTGTATTCACCGTTTTCTCACATCACCTTCTTTGATTTTGACATATTAGTGATGTTTTTTCTTCTCTATCATAAGTTTACATTCCACAGTGATTTCTATGTTAACAAATTGTTGTCTTAATACTTTTGCATCTCCCCTATAAAACTACACGTTTGATAGTGAAAATGTTTTGTTCTTCATGATTCTTGCTTATTCACGTTTTATTTCATTATAAGGGGGTTTCTGTTCTAATTTGATGTGAACATTGCTTGGTTTTACTGTATTCCTTTATCTCGTCATTGTATTCACCTCTGTTCATGAAGATTCTTCTCCTGTCTAGAAACTGCTTTTCTGAATCTTGTACAACTCTGCATTGATCTGTCTGTTCTTCCTACAGTGTTCTGAGCACATTTTCGTGACGCAAGCAACATTACTCAATTGAGAACATAACATGCTGTTTTCTTCATGATTCTGCATTTCCGTTCTCATTTCACTGTTATTTTAGCTTCTTTTCCAATGCATTGTGTATTTTTCTGTATTCTACGTTTTCCCACATCTTATTCTTTGATTTTGACGTGTTACTGATGTTCCTTTTTCTTGCTCATAAGTTCACATTTCACAGTGATTTCTGTGTTAACCTATTGTTGTCTTAAAACTTTTGCGTCTCCCCTTCTAATCTACACTTTTGAAAGTGAAAATGTTTTGTTCTTCATGATTCTTGCTTATTCACGTTTTATTTAGTTATGAGTGGCTTTCTGTTCTAATTTGATGTGAACATTGCTTGGTTTTACTGTATTACTTTATCTTGTCATTGAATTCACCTGTGTTCATGAAGATTCTTCTCCTTTCTAGAAACTGCTTTGTTGAATCTTGTACAACTCTGCATTGATCTGTCTGTTCTTCCTACAGTGTTCTGAACACATTTTCGTGACGTAAGCAACATTGCTCAATTGAGAACTTAACATGCTGTTTTCTTCATGATTCTTAATTTCGGTTCTCATTTCACTGTTCTTTTTGCTCTGTTATAATACACACGTGAATCCAATAACTATCAAATGAAAACTAATTAAGACACTTAGCTACACACCTGAATTCAATAACGCGGTAATGAAAACACCTACACACGTGAATCCAATAATGATCTATGAAAACTAATTAAAACATTTAACTACACACGTGAATACAATAATGAGCTAATTAGAACCAATCAAACATACCTAATAAACACAGGTGAATCCAATAACGACCTGACTAGACCAAATCACAAACACTGAAAAAACACATGTGAATCCAATAATGTACTAATGAAAACATATGAAAAATCTTAACAACACAGGTGAATCCAATAACGAGGTAATGAGGACAAATCGACCACACTTAAAAACACTGGTGAATCCTTAAAGAGCAAGTGAAAACCACTGAAAAACCTTAACAATACACGTGAATCCAATAACGACTTAATGAAACCAATGAAAAACCTAACATCCCATGTGAACCCAAAAACTAGCTAATGAAAACTAATTAAAACACTTAACAACACACTTGAATACTATAACGAGCTGTTAGAATCAATCAAAAACATTTAATAACACCGGTGAATCCAATAATGAGCTAATGAAAACTAACTAAAACACTTCACTACACATGTGAATCTAAAAACGAGCTAATTAGAACCAATCAAAAACACTTAAAAAACACTGGTGAATCCAATAACATACTAATGAAAACCAATGAAAAACCTTAACTTCACCGGTGAATCCAATAACTAGGTAATGAAAACACTTGACTACAAACGAGATTCGAATAATGAGCTGATTAGGACAAATCATACAATGTAAATAAGCACTGGTGAATCCTTAGAGAGCAAGTGAAAACCACTGAAAAACCTTAACAACATACGTGAATCCAATAACGAGTTAATGAAACCAATAAAAACCTTAACATCACAGGTGAATCCAATAACCAGCTAATGAAAACTAATGAAAACACTTAACTACACACGAGAATCCAATTATCAGCTAATATAAACTAATTAGAACACTTGACTACACACGTGATTCCAATAACGAGCTAATGAAAACTAATTAAAACACTTAACAACACAGGTGAATACAATAACGAGCTGATTAAAACCAATCAAAAACACTTAATAAACACAGTGAATCCAATAATGAGCTAATGAAAACACTTAACTACACATGTGAATCCAATAACTAGCTAATGAAAACTAATGAAAACACTTAACTACACAGTGAATCCAAAAAATATCTAATGAAAACTAATTAAAGCACTTAACTACACATGTGAATCCAATAACGATCTAATGAAGCTAATTAAAACACTTAACTACAACTGTGAATCCAATAACGAGCTAATTAGAACCAATCAAAAACACATAATAAACATAGGTGAATCCAATAACTAGCTAATGAAAACTAATGAAAACACTTAAGTACACACGTGAATCCAATAACGAGCTAATTAGAGCCAATAAAAACACTGAAAAGACACAGGTGAATCCAATTATGTGCTAATGAAAACCAATGAAAAAGCTAAACAACACAGGTGAATCCTCTAACGAGCGAATCAGGACAAATTGAAAACACTTAAAAAACACCAGTGAATCCTTAAAGAGCAAGTGAAAATGACTGAAAAAAACCTTAACAACACAGGTGAAGCCAATAACGATTTAATGAAACCAATGAAAAATCTCAGCATCACAGGTGAATCCAATAACTAGCTAAAGAAAACTAATAATAACACTTAACTACACACGTGAAACCAATAACGAGCTAATGAAAACTAATTAAAATACTTGACTACACACCTGAATCCAATAGAGAGCTAATTAGAACGAATCAAAAACACTGAAAAAACACAGGTGAATCCAATACTATGCTAATGAAAACCAAAGAAAAACCTTAACTACACAGGAAAATCCAATAACGAGCTAATCAGGACAAATCGAATACACTAAAAATCACCAGTGAATTCTTAAGGAGCAAGTGAAAACCACTGAAAAAACTTAACAATAGTGGTGAATCCAATAACGAGCTAATAAAACCAATGAAAAACTTTAAAATCACAGGTGAATGCAATAACTAGCTAATGAAAACTAAATAAAACACTAACAACACACGTGATTACAATAACGAGCTGATCAGAACCAATCAAAAACACTTAAGAAACACACGGGAATCCAATAACTAGCTAATGAAAACTAATTAAAAACTTAACTACACACGTGAATCCAATAAAGAGCTAGTGAACACTAATGAAAACACTTAACTACACACGTGAATCCAATAACGAACTAATTAGAACCAATAAAAAAAACACAGGGGAATCCAATAACGAGTTAATGAAACCAATGAAAAACTTTAACCACTGAAAAACCTTAACAACACAGGGGAATCCAATAACGAGTTAATGAAACCAATGAAAAACTTTAACAACACACGTGAATCCAATAACTAGCTAATGAAAACTAATTAAAACACTTAACTACACACGTGAATCCAATAGCGAGCTAATTAGAACCAATCAAAAACACTGAATAAACACAGGTGAATCCAAAACGAGCTAATTAAAACTAATTAAAACACTTAACTACACATGTGAATCCAATAACTAGATAATTAAAACTAATTAAAACACTTAACTACACACGTGAATCCAATAGCAAGCTAATTAGAACCAATCAAAAACACTTAAAAACACAGGTGAATACAATAGTGTGCTAATGAAAACCACTGAAAAACCTTAACAACACAGGTGAATCCAATAACGAGTTAATGAAACCAATGAAAAACCTTAACGACACAGGTAAATCCAATAACTAGCTAATGAAAACTAATTAAAACACTTAAATGCACACGTGAATCCAATAACGACCTAATGAAAACTAATTAAAACACTTAAATACACACGTGAATCCAATAACGAGCTAATTAGAACCAGTAAAAAACACTTAATATACACAGGTGACTCCAATAACGAGCTAGTTAGAACCAATAAAAAACACTGAAAAAGCACAGGTGAATCCAATAATGTGCTTACGAAAACCAATGTAAAACCTTAACAACACATGGGAATCCAATAACGAGCTAATGAAAACTAATTAAAACACTTAACACACGTGAATACAATAAGGAGCTGATTAGAACCAATAAAAAACACCTAAATAACACAGGTAAATACAATAAAGAGCTAATGAAAACTAATGAGAACACTTAACTACACACGTGAATGCAATAACTAGATAATGAAAACACTGAACTACACACGTGAATCCAATAACTACCTAATGAAAACTAATTAAAACACTTGACTAACCATGTGAATCCAATAACGAGCCAATTAGAACAAATCAAATACACTGAAAAAAACACAGGTGAATCCAATAATGTGATATTGAAAACCAATGAAAAACCTTAACAACACAGGTAAATCCAATAACAAGTTAATGATACCAATGAAAAACCTTAACAACACAGGTGAATCCAATAACTAGCTAATGAAAATAATTAAAACATTTAACTAAACACGTGAATCCAATAATGAGCTAATGAAAACTAATTCAACACTTAACTACACACGAGAATCCAATAACGAGATAATTAGAACCAATCAAAAAACACTTAATAAACACAGGTGAATCCAATGACGTTCTAATTAGAATCAATCAAAAACACTGAAAAAAACACAGGTGAATCCAATAATGTGCTATGAAACCTAATGAACTACCTTAACATCACAGCTGAATCCAATAACGAGCTAATTAGAACCAATCAAAAACACTGAAAAAACACAGGTGAATCCAATAATGTGCTAAAGAAAACCAATGAAAAACCTAAAAAACACAGGTCAATCCAAAAACGAGTTAATTAAGACAAATCGAACACATTGAAAAAAAGAGGTGAATCTTTAAAGAGCAAGTGAAAAACACTGAAAAACCTTAACAAGAGAGGTGAAACCAATAAAGAGTTAATGAAACCAATGAAAAACCTTAAAATCACAGGTGAATCCAATAACTATATAATGAAAACAAATTAAAACACTTAACTGCACACATAAATCCAAAAACGAGCTAATGAAAACTAAGTAAAACACTTAACAACACATGTGAATACAATAACGAGCCAATTAGAACCAATCAAAAACACTTACTAAACACAGGAGAATCCAAAAACGAGCTAATGAAAACTAAGTAAAACACTTAAAAACACATGTGAATGCAATAACGAACCGATTAGAACCAATAAAAAACACTTAATAAACACAGGACAATCCAATAACGAGCTAATGAAAACTAATTAAAACACTTAGCTACACAGGTGAATCCAATAATGAGCTAATGAAAACACTTAACTACACAAATGAATCCAATAACGAGCTAATTAGAACCAATCAAATACATTGAAAAAACAAAGGTGAATCCGATAATGTGATAATGAAAACCAATGAAAAACCTTAACAACACAGGTGAATCCAATAA
>PVKC010037569.1:0-12959 GCA_004027635.1 Crocidura indochinensis
TGAATTAAATAATGATATTCTACAGATTAAAAATAGAAAATAAGATGTGAAGAAAACATTCCCCTGAGTTTCAGATTTTATTTCATCTCCAAAATTAATAATTATCAATTCCATAATTCCATACTTGTTGCGAAAGTCCATGAAAGGGTCCAGTTCGCATTGCAGAATTAAGAAGTCCTGCCTTCAGAGATCAGAGAGATAGTTCAGCAGGTAAGCTACTTGCCTTGTACTTGGCAAGGTTCTATTCTTGTCAGGGCCATCTTAGTCCAGACACTAGGAAATTCTACAGGTTTCTCTGGAAAATAGATGATGGAATTGGTGATTAAACTCTTTAATTAATCAGTTTAATTAATCAGTTTGATTAATCAATTTCTCAAAGTCAAATTATCCATAATGCTTATTTAAAAGTTCCCACTTTTGGAGATTCAAATATCTTGCCCATCAATAGTACAGCAATACTCTTTTCTGGCAGCTCTTTCACTTCTACCTTCAGCAATGTCTCCTACTTTGTTGTAGATTCCTCTATGATTCCTCTATTATATGAAACTTGCTCTGTTCCCAGTATTTAGGAAATGGATGGTTCTCACAATTACTTTTGAATGATCGAAGGAAGCAGTATGTACACCCCAAATCATTCTGCCTAAATTTATCAAACTTGAAGCATAGAGATTTTGATAAATATCAGAAATGAATGCATCAATTGCTCAAATATTGAAGGAAAGCATACAAAGCATTCAGTTTTGGTTTTGATTAACATATATTCCTGATTATCATTAGGAAAAAGAATTCTAATTTATGACTATTTTGATGATTGTGAAAATGATTCATAAACATGTAGATATTAAGAAAATAATTCACTTGCCTTTCATTTTCAGGATTGTTAATTTACAAAGACTCCAAAATTTTTAAGCAGCAAGAGTAAATTATGTTGCTCATTTGTGACTGTATATTTATATTGCAGGGCAAAGTGCCTCCTTAATATGTTTATTATAAATTACATAGTTGGGATAGCACCAAATAATTTGAAAAGTAAATCTGGGGTGGTCAGGATGAATGTACACCTGAAATCCTTGAAGCTCTTTTAAGCAATAATACAAATAAAAATACCTCCAAATAATACAGGTATTGTGCTACCAAATATAATACCTCCCATGGAACTGTGGTTTAAAAATTACAGAAGTAAAAATACCTCTGTAACTTTATTTTTGGTTCTTGATCAGATTAAATGGCAAAATCACTAAACAATTTATATTGACACATATATTTTTATGTCTACTTGGATTATTTTTCTTTATGAACTAATCATCTCTCACCATTTTGATATCAACTTATCAGCAGTTTTCTCCAGAAACCCTTTTCTGGTTTTCACCATCTGTTGCTATCTCTATGTGATCCACAGTACTTGTCTTTATCATACTGTCTAAAACAAAGATAGAGTTTACTCATTTACTCGTTCCCTGTTTGATTATGAGAAAGAAATGCTCACATGCTTTTTATTTATTTGTATCCAGAGTGTAGGATACTTTCTCCTATAGAGTAAGCAAGGGAAATATTAGTCAAGTCAATTGGTGGTTTATGTTTATTCATTTAATACAAATCATTGAATCGTAGAGCATCATCATAACCTACAAATTAGTTGTTTTCCCCTTATTCTCCTTATTTTGATATATTAAAATATAATAATTGGACTGGAGAGATAGCACAGTGGTAGGACATTTGCCTTGCAAGCAGCCGACCCAGGACCAATGGTGGTTTAAATTCCAGCATCCCATATGCATCCCCTGTGCCTGCCAGGAGTGATTTCTGAGCACAGAGCCAGAAGTAAGCCCTGAGTGCTGCTAAGTGTGACCCAAAAAGAAAAAAATATGAGTGTCACTCAAGTTCTTAGTTATTTATATATAAATGTATATATTTTATATATATTTAAAGAACTACACGGACTATGCTTTTGGTCATGGAACTACCAGTATGTAAAAACGGATCTTTCATAGGTCACTAAGCTTTCTTCTTTTTCTTTTACTCCACATTTTCCTTCAGAGGAAAGCACAGGCTGTCTGTCAGGCAAATTTAAGCCAAGGGAGGACACAGATTGTTTTGTTTACTTTTTAAAGCTGTTAAATATTTTACTTCACCTGCTTCATTTAAATGAAAGGGTAACTTTTTATTTATTATTGACTTGCCTTGCTGTAAATCAAAGTAAGCTCAAAAGTCATTTGTAATAACTAGTGACTGTCAGTTTGTGGTCCTGGAATTTAAAGTTAAGAATTATTAAAATATTCTTGCTTTGACTTCTTAATTATTTTTGACATTCTCTTTTGAGGGAACCTGGAGATAGAAAGATTAGACAGTGTGTTAGTATCTTTAAATAGCTCATATTAGTAAAGACCTTTAATATTTCAAACAATTTTAGTAATATAACCATTTGATGATTATGCTGAGTGAAATATGTAGAGGGAGAGAGATAGACACAGAATAGTTTCACTCATCTATGGGTTTTAAGAAACATAAAAGACAGTATTGTAATAATATCTAGAGACAATAGAGATAAGGGCTGGAAGGATCTGCCCATAGTTTGATGCTTGCCACAGAGTGGTGAGTTCAGTTAGAGAAATAAGTACAGTGACAACTATCATGACAATAGTACTGAGTGAAAGAAATTGAATGAATGCCTGTATCGAATACAGACAGTGGGGAGAGAAGTGAGATAGAGGCATTGGTAGTGAAAATGTTGGACTGGTGATGGGTCTGTTTTGTTTTTTTTTATAACTCAAACCCAACTATAAGCATGTTTGTAATTATGGTGCTTAAAAATATATTAATTAATTTTAAAAAACGTGCTGTATGCCCTCTCAATATTGTCATAATTTTTCTGTAATTATTTACCAGGAATTAAATTTATAATTATTTAGGATTTGACCGTATACTTTCACCTAAGCAAAAACCTCATCTATCACTATTAAAATTAACTTGGGAGTGTTCCACACCCAATGGTGCTCAGGACTCTGCACTCAGGAATTACTCCCTTTTTTTAATTAAATAGTTTCTTTATTTAAAACCGTGATTACGAACATAATTGTAGTTGGGTTTCAGTCATAAAAAGAACACCTCCCTTCATTGTGCAACCTTCCCATCACCAATGCCCCCATCTCTCCCCACCCCCCACATCTGTATTTGAAACAGACTTTCTACATCACTCACTTACTGACATAGTTATGATAGTTCTCAGTGTAGTTATTTCTCTAACTGTACTCTCTACTCTTTGTGATGAGCTTTATATCTTGAGCTGGAACTTCTGGCACTCAACGCTCGGAATTATTTCAATGTCTCTAATTTTTCTTAAAACCCATAGATGAGTGAGACTATTCTGTGTGTGTCTTTCTCTCCTGCTGACTTATTTCACTTAGCATAATAGATTCCATGTACATCTATGTATAGGAAAATTTCATGACTTCATCTCTCCTGACAGCTGCATAATATTCCATTGTGTATATGTATCACAGTTTCTTTAGTCATTCATCTGTTGAAGGGCATCTCAGTTGTTTCCAGAATCTGGCTATTGTAAAAAGTGCTTCGATGAATATAGGTATGAGGAAGGAATTTTTGTATTGTTTTTTTGTGTTCCTACGGTATATCCCTAGGAGTGGTATAGCTGGATCAAATGGGAGCTCAATTTCCAGTTTTTTTGAGGACTCTCCATATTGTTTTCCATAAACAATATGGACTAGATGACATTCCCACCAGCAGTGAGTGAGAGCAAGAGTTACTCCTTATAGGGCTTGGAGAACAATATGGGATTTGAAGATCAAACCAGGGCTAGAAGTTTACAAAGCAGGTGTACTATCTTTCCAGCTGCATGCTTTCATTTTTCTGACAAATCATTTGAAAAATCAAGATTTAGTAGTTGAATTCAAATTCTGCAAAATTTAAAAACGTATTATTTAAAGATCAGGGTAAAATTAGTGATTAATGTAATTTATTATTAGTTTTTTATTAATTTTAATTTTTTGCTTTATTGTTACTTAAAATCATTTTATTTTCTGTTGAAAAGACAAATATTTCCATAAGAATATTCTCTTTGAAGTCATTCCAGTGTTTGTTTTGTGGGAGTGGGTTTGAAGCCAGACCATGTGGTGCCTTGAGATTACTCCTGGCTTTGTATTGAGGAATGACCTCTGGTGATTCTTGGGAAACCATATGTACTGCAAGGGACCAAAGAGGGTGTGGCTGCTTGCAGACAGATACCTTGCTCCTGTACTGTCTCTTTGATCAGGATAAGTCAGTCAGGTTTTTGAAAAATAGCAGGAAAGCAATTATCGTGGGCAGAATTGTGTGCTGGTCCTATTTCATGCTCTTTCCAACCTGTGCACTGTCCACCCGCTCCTATACTCAAAGAAAATACCTTCCTGTGTTTTTCAATGTATAAGTGTACCAGAAAAAGAGACTGCAATGTATAAATGTTGAAGAATTTACCAGTCTTTACTTACTATCCACTTTTTTCCTTTTGTTTGGTTTGATTGGTTTTTGTTTGGTTTGGACCTGGCAAGCTGTTAGGGGTGGCAGGGCCACTCTCATGATATCCAGGTATCCAGACTCATAAATTCAGTGCTAGAGCAAATGAGATAGTGCTACTTAATCCCAGCAGTGCTCAGAAGTCACCAAGGCCACACTAGGTGTTGCTTGTGGGGCTCCATGACTTATCTGGACATGCCTGGGGTCAGATTTGAAACTTTAGCTTGCAAGGTGCATGCCCTTGTACCTGAGCTATATCCCACTGCATATTCTCTTTCTCTCTTGGGTTTTTTTTCTTTCTTTGTTCTACCTTGTAAGTGGAATCCAATGAACGAGGTACAACACACAGTGGCGCTTGCCTTAGCTAGGAAGGTAGTTCAGTCTAGAGATCAAGGATGTAGTAGTTCAGGCTTTGAGATTCTGGGGATCACACAGACCAGCCTGGTGATGCTAAGTGAACTCTAGGTCTATATACAGTGATGCTGAGGAAGTTGTGTGGCTTGAGACAGAAAGTATTCCAGCTTAGAAACATATGTGGTGTGCTCCTTAACCCCAATATTATCTGTTAACCAGTCCTTTTGCTTTGTTCTCTGAGGAAGTCACTGTCAGCTTCTGAGTTGTAAATAAAGCATGAACCACTGCAACCACCTCTCCTTTCACATGGAGAGAGGGCGAAGGAAGGTCAGGTCTAGACAAATATGTCTAAATTAGCCAGGAAGAAGCCTTTGCTATGACCTAAGTGTTTTCCAGCATTCTGATGTGGGAATATGGGTGTGTTTACAAGGCCTAAATATCAATCAATCTTGGTAGTTAGGAAAAGTTCTTTGATTTATTTCATAACATTCATATATTTTACTCTGTACCTGAGTGACATATTTCTTTACAGAACTTTAAAAGCTGCCTTAGACAAGTTGATCTTTTTTTTTTTCAAACTGCTTTTGGAACAATTATGAAACAAGAGATATTCAATAGCCAGAAACTCCCTGGCATTATTCTCATTTAAAGAATGAATTTGAGACTTATCATATAACCAATGTTTTAAACAAAAATTATAGAGTATCCCAAATTGCTTAAGCTACATCTCTAATTTAACAGTGAACATATTTAAATGAAGATGTGCTAAAGGGTTTGGTCGTCATAGCAACATGATATGAAAATATAGCATGTCATTCAAGTCGATTAGAAAAAAATACATTATCATTCCAAAGGTTTTTTACTGCTGCTTTAAATACTGACTGTAGAGGAGGAAAGGGTATAAAAGGAGGAGAGAAGAGAAGGATCTTGGAATATATTATTTATTTTCATTACAAATGCTAGTTTGACAACAATGTAATTGTTATTATAATTTATACAGAGACTATAATTAAATAGAAATTATAAATAAATAAAACTTTTAAAAAGAATCTGAGAAAATAAACAAAGATATGTTAAATTTACCTCTGTCTGATGTGGCAATAGAGAAATAAAGCACAATTTCACATTTTAAACATTTAATGAGTCTCTTTAGAGTACATAATTTGTAACCAGATATGCAACAAAAGCTCAAAAACAAAACTCTAAAATGTTTAAACAGACATGCATAATATTACATGCTATATTCATAATAGAAAGATAGGTGGTTATGTTGAACTTAATAGATCATTTTTAAAAAATTAAATAGAAATCACTCAAATATTATCCCAGATAATGTATGAGAATTCTATCTTAAGTACTTTTTATTTCAATAATAGTCCTATCTAGCTGTACATTATTTCTTGTTCAAGTAGAGTAGCATTAAATATATTTGTCTATGATTTGACATATGAAATGTCTGCTTTGTTGTTAGTTGCATTTGGATTTCTTCAGCTCTCATTCCTATTCCTAAAGATGTGTTCTGTGTCACCTTGGAGCCTCTAGTTCCTTACGCTACCAAAAAATATACTTAGCCTTAGTAAAATACAGGTCCAACAAATGACTGATGTTAGATCAGGAGTTTTCAAAATGAAATGGAAAATGACTATCACTAGATATTGAAACTGATCTAACAGAACAATAGAATTTCTACCAATTGATATAAACATATTTATCATAAAAATGTTTCAGCAAGCAATTATGAACATGTTTAAGTAGAAAAAGAGTCTCAACAAAGATACAGAAAGGCAAACTATAAAGAAACACTAAATGAAAATTGTATGCATAAAATATATGTAAACTAAAAATTTGAAAATCAATTAATGGGACCAGAAATATATTTAACAGAAGAAATATCAATGGATTTTTAAAAATGGGATGACTAAAAGGATTGAGTCTGAAAATATAAAGAGAAAATTGACTATAAAAATATATAAATCAGGGTTCGGAGAGATAGATGGAGGTAGGGCATTTGCCTTGCATGCAGAAGGACAGTGGTTCGAATCCTGGCATCCCATATGGTCCTCCAAGCCTGCCAGGAGCATTTATGAGTGTAGAGCCAGGAGTAACCCCTGAGCGCTGCCAGGTATGACCCAAAAACAAACAAACAAACAAACAAAAAACAAAAAAAAGTAAATCAGAAACACAGAGGACTATGGCAAAATAAAATTTCGCGAGTATATCATGAGAATCCTGGAAGAATTAGAAAAAGAATGCAGAGCTTAAAAGTGTTATAAAAAATAAAGATAGAAAATGTATTTAAATTTGACAAATAGAGAACATTAACCTTGAAGGGTCAGTTGAGGGGCTGCAGAGAGAGAGAGCCTAGTGAGTTGTGCATATTTTTTTGCTTGGAAGAGGACTGAGTTTGATTCCTGGAAATCCTGTGTATAGTAAGAACTGCTGAAATCATGCCTGACCTCTGCAGAATGTGTGGTATTGCATACCTCATACTTGAGCAAAGAGCAGACAGATTAGTCTTAAAGAAATTTTTACCAAAACATCATAGTTAAACTTCCCAAAACTCAGTATTTAGATAGTTTTAAGCAGCAAAAGAGAAATATTCTAAAGGTAGATACAATTTAAGTGATAGTGAATTTCTCATTAGAAATCATGAAGATCAGAAATGCTTCTTATAATTCTTTACTAGGGAAGAGGGGAAAACGTGAGCAACTCAGAAAGCTGTATACATAAAAGCACTCTTTAGGCAGTAAAGAGAAGTCACAGCATTCTCAGATGAAAGAAAACAAATCTCCAGCAGAATTACTTTTAAGGAAACAACAAGAGGCGGCTTCTGGAGAGGGAAAGAACAGAAATAAAAAATCTGGACAAATAAGCTTTCCTTTTCCTCTTTAGTTTCAGCAAGGGGTAAAAGCTAATCTTCTTGTAAACCTTTCTAAACTCCAAAAAAGATAAGGGGAAACTTCAGAAGTTCTTTGCACAGAGGAGTGATGTATTCTGATATGGTATTTAAGCGGATATGGGAGATAGAGAGATAGTACAGCAAGTATGGAACTTGCCTTGTATATTGACAACATGTATTCAATCTTTGACATCCCATGTGCTCCCAAGATCTGACAGGAGTAATTTCTAAGCACTGACAGGTGTGGCCCAAAACAATGACAATAAAAGAATATTTCTGGTGACTGTAGGAGCACCACAATGTTAAAGGAGAATAGGACATTTTAATCCACAGTGAGATGATGGAGATAATGGAGATTTAGACTCAGTGCACCAGTAGAGGTGACAAAAAATGAATCATTTTGGGATGTTATTGAAATAGACTCAACAGGATTTACTCTTGATAGTTGTATAGAAGAAGCAGCCTTACTTACAGTGCTATGCCATATACTAAGATTTTTCTTTTCAACAAAAGAGAATATAAGGCTGGAGGAATGATATGAAGAGTAAGAATAGAAGATTCTAAGATTAGTAATAAATCAGTAAAGACATAACTTTGAAAATATTTAAATCCCCTGAATATATTCCATTTCCCAATAAAACTGTTTGCTATTTGTAGTTTTTTATGTTGTTTTTAACAACTCTGCTATTTGCAATAGCTGAAATGTTTTTATTGATTTAAAGCTTCAATTTGTATTCCATTACTAACTTTTTCAACTTTAATTCCACCACTTAGAAATTTGACTTTTAAGAAAAAATTTCAAATAAGTGTTTGTTATGTAATAAAAGCTTTGCCCTGTCAATTTCTATTATTTTCCTTTTGGAAATTATTTATATATGCAGATATGCTTTTTCAGAAGGTATACCTTTGTTTATATAAAAATCTAAGCACTTTAAAACTCCATCTATAAAACTGAAGTAATTCAAGGCCGGCACAGTGGTGCTAGAGGTAAGGCGTCTGCCTTGCAAGCGCTAGTATAGGAAGGACAGCGGTTTTATCCATATGGTTCCCCAAGACAGGAGCAATTTCTGAGTGCATAGCCAGGAGTAACCCCTGAGCATTAATGGGTGTGCCCCCACCAAAAATTGAAGTAATTCAAATTTAATTTTTTAAATATAAAATAATGAGACATCACAAAAATATTGGTATTTAATACTTTAAAATAGCACATATTACCTAAACACTTGAATAAAGTGAATTTTCAGATTCATGAATAAATAATTTGCTGTTCTAATATCTTTTATAAGGAATGACACTAAGTTCTCCAACCTTCATTCCATTTATCTAATTTATGATCCTGTGGCTAGACTATTTTTTTTGTCTTCAATGCTATTCAGAGATTACCTTTATATGTGCAAAGTATTGCTTTTATTTCAAAGTCTATTCAATTTAAACTGCGTTTGCCTGCTCCATTTAATTTTTCCTAGTAGGATGGATATTCTCTTCTAATTACTTTGAAACATTCTATTAGTTATTACCAGTAGATAATAACTGAAAAGAACCATTTATGTAGAATGTGCAATCATTTTTTCAACATGTAATATCCAATCTAATCACAAACTTCTTTGTATTTTTAAAATGGTCAGTAGAGATTAATGTCAACAATAAAATGATTATAATAAAATATTTTGCTATTTATTTTGAGGTTTGGGAACATACCCATCTGTCATCAGGGCCTTCTCTGGCTAAATTCTCTCCTGACAGGGTTTTAGGGACTGTTTAGTAAAAAGTTTTTATATAATTCTCAATGAATTACTATCACTATTTTTACATAACAGCCTAATTTTAATATAAATTTGCTAAAAATTGTTTTATATATATCTGCTCTATTCAAGTATATATAATTCTTCAATGGAAGTCAAAAATGGAATTGGTATGTTAAACATAGAAAGTTAATAATTTAGTATCTTAAAAGATATAGACAATATTCATAAACTCTTAGGTAAAGATAATAATGAGATTGAGGTTTGTAAAATGGTTTATAATACATACATTCTAAGATGTATGTATGGAATATATAAAAACAATCTTCACACTGACTGTATAGATCTTCACACTGACTGTGTAGAAAGAGGAGGTACAGTAACTGCACCCCATATCCACCTCAACCCAGACCCTTGCCTGGTCTGTATTGGGAATTTGGGGGCAAAAAAAGTAAAAAATAGCATATGTACTAAATGCATAATATGAATCATAGAATATATATCATGGGTCATATGACATGTTCAATAGTCCTATTTATCAAAGTGACCTACCATTTAATAACATGCATTCTGGGGTTAGTTGGTAACCTTCAGTTGTGGCCAACTGTTGTCACCTGTTACAAACCTCATGTGTTTATACCATCTACCTTTTAAGCCTGACTGTTTAAACATCACAGCAGTCCTCGAAACTACTGTCAGCAGTGAGAGGGGTGGGCAGATAGATAATACTACCTAATATGTAGTTGAGGTATAAAAGTTTTTCTTTTCTTCACTTTCTTTGGTCACATCTTTTTCTGTTTTCTCTTGCCATGTGCTCAGATTTATTTAATGAACCAATAATTCAAGCATCTTAATTTGGACTGTAAGTCTGTTTGTTTTCTGGTCTTTGGAATAATTTGCTTATGTACTTAAAGTGTTTCTTGGTTCATATCTGTATGGTATAAATTTCAAAATATTCATAAAAATAATATTTGTTATTTATTTTGAGGTTTAGGGACATACCCATCTATCATCAGGTCCTTCTCTGGTTCAATTCTCTCCTGACAGGGCTTTAGGGACCATTTAGTAAAATGTTTCATATTATTATCAATGAATTACTATCACTTTATTTTTACATAACAAACAAAAATTTTCATACATATGTGGATATGTATTACTTTATGATGAGCATATGCATTCATTTTTGTTTCAAGAAAATATATCACATAGTTTATATAGTTGATCATAATAGATTTGTTTCCAGATAAGTGAGCAAAGTTATTGAAAAAAATAGAAAGAAAAAATAAAATGGAAGAGGGCAGAATAAACAAATATAAAATAAAATGGAAGAGAAGAAAAAGTATAAAGGAAGAAGAAAGAAAAAAGAAAAGAAATAAAGGAGAAAAGTACAGTAGCAAGCACATTTGTGAAAATTATTGTATCTCCAATAAAGTCATAAAACAGTGGCAGAAGATTTAGTAAGCTAAATCTTTAGTAACCTGTCGATTCTGCTAAATTGATGTTTCTATAGGAATTACAGCATCAAAAAATGAAGTAGTCCAGAAATTCAAAGCACTATTACTGATATTACAACTTTTAGGGATTTTTACTTAGCTGTCAGGTCTCCTGGAAGAAGGAAGATATGGTGGAGGGTGACTGTACTCACTTCAAAAAGCCCTATTGAAATCAGTCCCAAAACTAGTGTATGTGAAGTATGGTCGATTGGTGTTCCCGAAGGGAATCCTAATGGGTCAGTGAGAAGGCAGAGCTAACAGGAAAACAGTGATGATAGGTTATAGAGGTAGCAAGCATGGCTTCAGCAGGGTGGGGCTTGGCATACTCCTCCTGAGATGGCCATTTTTCTGCTGTGTGGGCTGATGTACCCAAAATCTTTTCATGGCTCAGTTTACACTTTGTTTAATAAAAGAGTGAGTCTATGGAGATGGCCCTCATTTTCACAGTTTTAGAGTTCAGCATAATTCCATTCTTCCCAATAAGTTAGAGAACCCATGTGCTTATTAACAATTTTGTTCATACAGGCTTTATAAGTGCCCTGTGGCTTAATTTTTTATTTTTCCCATTTTTTTACAGTTAAACACATTTTCAGTTTCTGGGTATTCTTTTTCAGAATAATATTCTTTTTCAGAATAAAATGAGGGAGTATGGGACCGGAGCTGTGGTGTAGCAGTAGGGTGTTTGCTTTGCATGTGGCTAACATAGGACGGATGGTAGTTCGATCCCCCAGCATCCCATATAGTCCCTCAAGGCAGGAGGCGATTTCTGAGTGCATAGCCAGGAGTAGCCCCTGAACGTGACTAGTTATGGCCAAAACAAAACAAAACAAACAAACAAGAATAAAATGAGGGGCTGGAGCGATAGTATAACGATAGGATATTTGCCTTGCATGCACCCAACCCCGGATGGACCCCAGCTTGATTCCCAGCATCCCATATGGTCCCCTGAGCCTGCCAAGAACGATATCTGAGCACAGAGCCAGCAGTAACCCCTAAGCGCCTCTGAGTGTGACCCAAAAATAAAAGAGAAAAAGAAAAAAGAAAAGACAAAAATGAAAGTAATAAAATTTTTCAAAGATTTTAAAAATACCCAAAATCATAAGAATTGAAGGCCCAGTGTTATATAGCCAATACATTGCTCTAAAGTTATAATTCTAGGGGCCAGAGCGATAGCACAGCTTTAGTGTGTTTGCTTTGCATACAGCTAACCCAGGACGGACCACGTTTGATTCCCAGCATTCCAAATGTTCCCCCGAGCCTCCAGGAGAGATTTCTGAGCCAAAAGCAATGAATAACTCCTGAACACCACCAGGTATGACCCCCCCCAAAAAAAAACAACCAAAAAAACCCCTAAATTACTAAATTGGGGGCTCTGGTATTTTCAGTCAGTGAAAAAAATCAGAGCTTGTGCATTACATCCAAGAGAAAACTGATGAGATGAACACTTCTCTCAGCTCAACTAGATTTGCAGGCTGATTTACAACAAGTTTGATTAGCCTTCAAAAGGAAGTCTGCAAGACTGCAGACTGATGGCATGATAAGTTAAATTATTGTCCTTAAGAGAATAAAAGTCACATAAGGGATTAGCTGACTTAGAATTTAGGTTCTCAGTGGGAATATGGAAATGTTGATAGGCCACATAAGAATTCTCAACCCAGGAGCATCCAAGAACTAGCATAAAAACTTAAAGAGGGGCCCAGAGTGATAGCACAGCAGTAGGGGTTTGACTTGTATGCAGTAGATCCAGGACAGAAGGTGGTTCGAATCCTGGCATCCCATATGGTCCCCCGTGCCTACCTGGAGCGACTTCTGAGCACAGAGCCAGGAGTTACCGCCGAGCACCACCAGGTGTGTCCCAAAAGCAAAAAAGAAAGAAAGAAAGAAAGAAAGAAAGAAAGAAAGAAAGAAAGAAAGAAAGAAAGAAAGAAAGAAAGAAAGAAAGAAAGAAAGAAAGAAAGAAAG
>PVKC010037570.1:0-12960 GCA_004027635.1 Crocidura indochinensis
GGCTCTAAATGGGATCCATTGACTGTGTGCTGTTCGTTCTCCGCACTGCAGGAGCCGCCGAGTCCCCTGGGAGCAACCCCCCCCCAGCACTGAGTCAGGAGTAGCCTCCAAGCATCACCAGTAGCCCCCCCAAAAAATAAAGAAATTAAAGATAGTACAGTGAGTTAGTTCCTAGCCTTGCCCATGGCCAATCTGGTTTGATCCCCAAGTACCCCATCTAGTCCCTCAAGCACTGAGCATAGAGCTGGGGATAAGCCCTGAGCACCACTGGATGTGGCCCAAAAGCTAAAACAGGGGCTCGTGAGAGACAAACTATGAATGACTATGAAGAGGTGGAAATAGGGACCAAAGGTTTTTGTTGGGGATCCAAGAGGCAGAAGGTGATGCTAGAAGCAGGGCAGACTGACAGGAGAGGTACAGAGAGGCTGGACTCTGGTCCCTGGAGCTGGGGAAGGGGGAGTGGGAGCTGTAGCCTTCCAGCTGGGTGTCATGGTGGAGGGGAAGTTGCCAGCTGGTGAGGAACCACGAGGAGCCAGACTCAGCCCCAAGGCCAGAGGAGTGAATGACATGATGAGAACAGGGCCCGGACACTGCCTTCTAGTTTGGGCTCCTGAGCCCTGCCTGGATGTCAGTCTCCTGCAGGGCCACCATGCCAGCCCAAGGCTCTGTTTGCTTGATGCTCAGCACATACCCCCGCCAGTGTCATCAGTCCCAGCAGGTGAATGTGGCACCTGCACTCAACTCCTCCCCATCTCGCACCCACTGGCTGACCCTGATTCCTCTTGGCTACAGGTGACAAATACTGGGTGTTCAAGGAGGTGACGGTGGAGCCTGGATACCCCCACAGCCTGGGGGAGCTGGGCAGCTGTCTGCCCCGAGAAGGCATTGACACAGCTCTGCGCTGGGAGCCTGTGGGCAAGACCTACTTTTTCAAAGGCGAGCGGTACTGGCGCTACAGTGAGGAGCGGCGGGCCACGGACCCCGGCTACCCCAAACCCATCACCGTTTGGAAGGGCATCCCGCAGGCACCCCAGGGAGCCTTCATCAGCAAGGAGGGATGTGCGTGAGAGCCCAATGGGGGCGGGGATGAGAATTTCAGGGGCTTATGCTTGGGGCGGGGGTGGGGAGGAATGAGCTATACCACCTGATATCGAGACCTGTCTCCTCCCTATTCATGTCCCCACCGGGAATGAATTCTCTTATTAGCCACCAAGGCCAAGCTTGGGCTTCTCAGTGCATAGCCAAGATGTATTTGCAGCCTGAGATCTTATAAATCTAGAGAGTAGGGATACAAGCAGGTTAGATGGGCAAGCCCGGCCTTGAAGCAGGAAGATGGAGATTCCTTTTTTTTTTTTTTTAATTAATGAGACATTTCCTAAGCTGCACCCAGAGGTCTTCACAGCCTGAGCTTCCCTGTGACTGTTGGTTGAATACAGACACACCCACTTTGGCCCCTTACCCTGAGTTTTTCCAACTTCCTCCTCTTTGGAAGGGGGGTGATGATGATCCCTCCCTCCAGAGCTCAGTCAGGTGGTCCATAGCATTCTCCTCACCATTCTTTGATTTCACTTATTTAAAACCAATCAGCCCCACTCACAGCACAGTCTGTGTGGCTGGGAGTAGGAACTACGTCTTGCATTATACCCCCAGCTCCTAGTCCAGAGGCAATTAAAAATAAACCAGGGGCCGGCCAGTGGTGTTGGAGGTAAGGTGGCGCCTTGCCTGTGCTAGCCTAGGACGGGCCGCAGTTCCATCCCCCAGTTTCCCATATGGTCCCCCTAGCCAGGAGCAACTTCTGAGCACATAGCCAGGAGTAACCCCTGAGCGTCACTGGGTGTGGCCCAAAAACCAAAAAAATAAAAAATAAAAAATAAAATAAACCAGAAGGCAGGACCTGCAGTTGATGGAAAGAGCTGCTGGGGAGGGTTAGGGGAGCCAGGAAGGGCTGTGCCCCTGAGCAACCCTGGAGATAGACCTGTAGACTGAGCAATGTGGATGTGACCCTCCCCTACAAATAAATAACCATTTCTGGAAGTCTTGGAGTGACTGCCCAGCTCCTGGCCAGCAAGGTCCCGGAGACCTGATCTGTGCTATACGCTGATGTGTCCCAAGTCCTAAGGATGATCCCCGACAGTAACAGGGAAGGGGCAAGACCAGACGTCTCCTCCCTTCACCCCTCCACTTAGGCGGGAGCATCACCGATGCCCTCAGCAGGAGACCTGAGCAGACAGAGCATGGGCGGTGGGGTGCATGTGGACAGTGATGGAACGAATCCCAGGGTTGAGAAGTGCTGTCGGAACAGGACGAACCCCATTTACTGACTCTGCTTTAGAACCAGGTGGCTTCCCAGTCCCTGGGAGAGGAGGGGTTGGGCAGCCCCGAGCCCCAGGAGCCCATCCACTGGCTGGTGAGGACACCCCACCCTACCTGCCACATCCAGCCAAGAGGTCCTGCCCCCTGCCCACCGTCACACCCTGTGCTGGAGGGTGACACAGCTGTGTCTCTGCAGATTACACCTACTTCTACAAGGGCCGGGACTACTGGAAGTTTGACAACCAGAAGCTAAGCGTGGAGCCTGGCTACCCGCGCAACATCCTGCGTGACTGGATGGGCTGCAACCAGAAGGAGGTGGAGCGGCGCAAAGAGCGGCGACTGCCCCAGGACGATGTGGACATCATGGTGACCATCAATGATGTGCCAGGCTCTGTGAATGCAGTGGCCGTGGTCATCCCCTGCATCCTCTCTCTCTGCATCCTGGTGCTGGTCTACACCATCTTCCAGTTCAAGAACAAGACGGGCCCTCAGCCCGTCACCTACTATAAGCGGCCGGTCCAGGAGTGGGTGTGAGCAGCCCGGAGCCTCTGTGCACACGGTCCGACCAGTCAGACCCTTCCTCATCAGGGTCTGAGGGCAGCGCTGGCCATGCTCCTGGGGCCAGCAGAGCCCTAGGCCAGGGGGGATGCAGCAAAAGGAGTGGATGTTTTGACCTAGGTGTAGGGCTAGGAATGATGGCGCTGCACCCAAGGCGGGGTATCTCGGTACTCAGCTGCCAGCCCTGTCCTGAGCCAACTGTTCCTACTCATAGGAACAGTCGGGCCTGTGGGCAGGAGGCAGCGAGCATGCTGGGAGGTGCCCTGTGGTATCCATGAGGCAATCAGCTCCTGCCCACTGGGCCTAGCACCTTTGTGGGAAGCCAGCACACAGCTCTCAGCCCCATCTGGGAGAAGCCACCAGTCCTGGTCCCCTTTTGTTAACACCTGCTGGTCAGATGTCCTCCCCTACCCCACCCCACTGTTCTCCAAGGCAACAGGACTGCTGTTGCCACCACAGTGGGCCGAAGAGCTAGGTTTCTCCTGCTGGCAGACAGCAGATCCCTCAGGAAATCTGCTCTACACACCAGGCTCATGTAAAACCCCAGTTTTGGGTCACATGCTGCAGGCAGGGCTGTGGCCCGACTGGGTCTAGCAAGGACCCAGCTGTCACGTATGAATATTTAAGTGTACTGTTTTAAAGTCCCATTCTGCAAAGGTTGTCTTGGCGAAAAGGCTCTTCCCCACCCAGGTGATAGGGACCAAGGTGCTGCCTAAGGCCATTCTAGTGTCCCACACACCAGGAGCTGGGTCTTTAGTGAAGTTAAAGGGCTGGAGCAGAAGTGGACCCATTTCCAGAGGATGAACCGGGTCTGGGCATCCGCTAACCCCTACCAGCCCTGGCCCTCTCCCCGACCCCTGCAGGCCTCATGCGTGCTGTAGCCTGTGACTGTGGCTGCCCTGGGAAGGGTCCAGGGCAATCTTCTAAAGGCTGAGCACAACCCAGACTCAGTCTCTTGGCCTAGAAGCAGTATTTAAGCCCACAGGGTTGGCTCAGGCTAACCCTGCTCACTGGGCCCAACTGGTAGCAGCCCCAAGCCAGGCCCTTCCTGATCTTTCTGGGTCCACACTCTGCAAAGAATCCCTAAGGCTGAGCCTGCCTCATTCTAATTCAGTAAGGGGAGCCCAGCTGCCAGACATGTGGCAGCTCTCTGCCAAAGCCTAGGGGAGGTAGCAAACTTTAGGGCCCTGGCTGGACCTCAGATTCCATCCAGACCCGCTGAGCCTTGTTAGGCCTTGCCCCCTCCCCTGTGACCTCCGGGCTCTACTACTGGCTGAGCCCATAGTAGACAGGGACTCGGGCTGCCCTAGGCACTATCTCCATCAGAGCCTCTCATCCCAGAGGTAGGATGAGAGTGGGCCCACTGTGTTCCTTGTCATCATCCTTATTTCTTTCTCATATTGGCCAAGGGCGGGCTCCCTGGGGCAGGTGGAAAACAGTTGTGGAGATCTTACTGATTCGTAGGTTTGTACAGTGTTTTATACTTTGCAAAGCACTTTATTAGCTCACACCTGTCCACTCACATCCAATTCACAGAGGCCCGGGGAGGCTGGGGGGAAACTGTCACTGTGCCCTCAAACAAAGCACAGAGAGGCTGTCACTGACCTTAGCTCTCCAGGGGGCTCACTGGGCCATGGGTCCCCACCTAGGGACCCTCCTAGGATCCAGGATGAGATCAGAAGTGTCTCTTTTATCCATTTTCTTCCTGGCCTCTTTTTCCCCTTTCCTGGTCCCTCTATTCCTCAGGTTGGTGCTCTCACTTCTTGAAAGCTCTAGACACCCCACCCCCAGCCTCGCACTGGCTCCTAGGACCACCAAGGCCGGCTGAGACAGAGCAGGAGATGAGGCAGGCAGCCCCAGCTGCGGAGGTGAGGGATGCAGGGCCAGGCTCAGAGAGGGCTTGGCCTGGGCCGTCCATCTTGGCTCTCCTGCCTTGTGGTTATCTGTGTGTCCACCACCCCAGGACAGGGCAGACAGGGGCCAAGAACTGGAGCTCCAGAGCCTCACATCCCCTCAGCCTGGGGACCATCACAGCATTTCAGTGTCGGTCGCATTTTAAACTGATCAGCCTTTGTATGTTTTTTAAATCATTTCTAAATAAAACAGAAAATACAGACGTGTGTCGATTCTCTGGGAGAAGGAAGCATGCATCAGGCCCTAAAACTGGCTTTAGTTCTGCAGGAGGAGGGGGAAGGACAAGCAGTTCCGGGGTGTCTGGTGCAACCCATGCGTCTCATTGCCATCCCAGCGAAGCCATCCCCTCGCCCCGAAGACTGAGGCCCAGTGTTGCTGGAGCGCAAAAGGACAGTCCGGTAACCTCTCGTTAGGCTCCAAAGAGACGGCGTCACCGGCCCCAGCAGGAAAGGGGCCACTCGTTCTCTCGTCGGGGCACAGGGCACCCCGACCAAGGTCGCAAGCAGAGAAGACAAGGCGAGGTCTTGGCGGCAGCCCAGGGGACTTGAGGGGGCGCTGGTCTGGTTCTGATGACCCAGAAGCGGGCAGCCGGGCTGGAGGCGCACGCAGGCAGGGCAGCAAAGCGAGGCCGGAGCCCACCAGTGGCCGCCAGTAGGGCCCGAGGTGGAGACGGGCCGAGCTGGCGAGGGGGCCCCAGGCCGGGGAGGGCGACGGACGCCGGTCGCGGGCATCGTGGTCAGTACCAGGAGGTGCAGGCGATGAGGAAGCGCACGTCGTCCAGCGGGCCCCAGGGCCCACACTCGGGCCGCGGGCGCTCCGAAGCCCCAGGATCCGGCGGGGGCCGCGCCGGCTCCGGGGAGGCCTGGCCGCCGCTCTGCCCAGCGCCCATGGCCTCTAGAGGGTGGAGGCCGGCCGGGCAGAAGGGTCCTCGCTCGCGTCCCGGGCAACCGGCCAGCCCAGGCCCCCGCCTCGAGCACCGGGAGGGAGACGATCCGCCCCGGACCCTGCGCCCGCCTCCCGGCTCCCTTCTCCGCGAGGACGTGACGCCGGCGCGCAGGCCCGGCCCAGCAGCGCCGCGCCCCAGGGGTGGGCGCAGGGTGCTGCCCACCCGCTCGCCGCCACCAATCCCACCGGCTTCGGCCAGCAAGGCCCGCCCCGCCACCGCCGGCCTCCGCCTACCCCGTGCCCCAGGAGCGGATTCGGCAAAAGCCCGGAGGCCCGCAAGCTGGGCCAGCAGTCGGAGAAGACTGGGGTGGGGCGATTGATGGCTTAAAGGGCTAAGTACATCGTTTGCACGGAGGTTCCGTGTTTGAGGGCCGGTTCTCCACTGGAGAGGGGAGCAGAGCCTTACTCGGTTTTATGTGTTTTGGGGCAGGGGGAAGGTCCACACAAGGTGGCGCTCAGAAATCCCTCCCGGGGGCCGGAGAGATAGCATGGAAGTAGTGCGTTTGCCTTGCATGCAGAAGGACGGTGGTTCGAATGCGGGCAACCCATATTGTCCATCCAGCCTGCCAGGAGCGATTTCTGAGCGTAGAGCCAGGAGTTGCCCCTGAGCGCTGCCGGGTGTGATCCAAAAACCAAAAGAAAAAAAAAAAAAAAAAGAAATCGCTCCTGGCTTGGGGCACCGCTGGGGGAGAGGGATATCAAACCGCGGGTCAGTCCTAGGGCAAACACCCTACCGTGCACCATCGCTCCGGTCAAAGAGTAAAGACACTTACTCTTTGAAGGCCTATGTCTGAGGCTTTACTTGGAAAAACCGGGTAACCAGGGTGGAGACTACAACTTCATCTTGCCCTCCAACAATGATAGATGGAACCCATGGAACCCAGGTGTCAGCGTGCATCCTAGCCCACCTTCCCCTAACCTCGATGGTGAACCTGTGGCACGCGAAGGCCTTGCAGCTGGAACTCGGGAAGGGGTCCGTATTAAGAGATGCTGCGCGTGGCGGTGTGCCGTTGTCTGCTTTGCAGCTCACCTGGCAACAGAGCCAGACTGGCCTTTGGAAGGACCGGGCATTGTGCAGCAGTTTGGGCACTCAGGCTCAAAAAGGTTAGCCATCACTGCCTAGAACAACTGGAAAGGGGGAGGGGGTGTGCTGAGTCCTCCAAACAACACATACACATCCAGAATGGCCAGAGGCAGCTAGCTGCTCTTTAATGAAGTGGCACAGGACAGCAGGCCCCTCAGCAAGAGCAACCAGCACAAACTGCTGACTGTGAATACAAGTGGCAGATTTTTTGCAGCAATTATGTAGTCAGGTGATGCAAATGGATGAATAAGGGCTGGGTCTCCAGCCACTCAGTCCAGTGACTGCCACTTTCCTGCTAACATTCAGTACAAACTGGGTGGGGTGTGGAAAGCAAGTCAAAGTCCAGAGCCTGGAGCCCAGGGAAGCCAAGGAGGTGACTCAAGTGAGGCTAAAAGGAAAGAGAAAAAAAGCTTAATCAGTAGGTGTTTTCCCACATTACAGTCAAAGAGCCCAGCTCCACCCTTACCTCCTGGACCTTTTTTTTCCCACAGCCCCTTACAAGATGCAGTTTCACATCACAGTCAGTGGTTTCAGATTTAACTCCTAAGCAGGGAGGAAGACTGCTCAAATGCATGAATGGTGGCACTTAGGTGTGCGCTCCAGCAAAAAAAACCAGAGTAGCTGCTAAACACAATGTGGTGTGGCAGTAAAAACCAAAATCAAACTCCATTGGCTTATTAACTTAAGTATTTAAAAACTGGTTCTAAGGGGGCCAGAGAAATAGCATGGAGGTGGGGCGTTTGCCTTGCATGCAGGACAGTGGTTTGACTCCCGGCATCCCATGTGGTCCCCCGAGCGTGCCAGGAGCGATTTCTGAGCGTAGTGCCAAGAGTAGCCCCTAAGCACTGCCAATGTGACACCCCCCCCCCCAAAATAAAAAAAGAAAAACTGGTATCTACGTATTTCAGAGTACTCTCAACCCTGGAGATAATTCCTTTTTTTTCTTCACATCTTCCATACTTCCTAACTCTGAAGAGATTTCACATCTGCATATACAAACACCCACTCATTTCCAGAAGCCCAGACTAAAAACTTTTGATTATTTTGGACCACACACCCAGCTGTACCCAGGGCTTATTCCTAGCTCTGCACGCAAGCTCAGAGATCACTCCTGGTAAGGATCCAGGAATCATACAGGGTGCTGGGGATCATGCACCCATCAGCTATGTGCAAGGCAAGCACCTACCTGCTATACTCTTCCTGATTCCTAGACTAAATAATGACTTTCTGAAACTTTGGTGGAACTCAGGTGGTGAAGATATTAAGAATCAACTGGATTGGGGCCGGGTGGTGGCGCTGGAGGTAAGGTACCTGCCTTGCCTGCTCTAGCCTAGGACGAACCATGGTTCGATCCCCCGGTTCCCATATGGTCCCCAAAGGAGCGACTTCTGAGCGCATAGCCGGGAGTAACCCCTGAGCGTCAACGGGTGTGGCCCAAAAACCAAAAAAAAAAAAAAAAGAATCAACCAGATATTCCCACACAACTTAAGCCAAGTCACTCTAATTTTCTCCTTTGAATGCAGCTTTAGAATTATAAAAGGGGTGGGGGAGTTTGGCCTTGCACATAGTCAACCTTGGTTCAATCTAATATGGTCTCCCAAGCACTCCCAGAAAACCCAAAATAAACAAATAAATAATATGTGAGGATTAGAAGGATATTACAGGGTTAGGGTGTTTGCCTTGCACATGGCTGACCCAGGTTTAATCCCTTGTATTCCTATTCCAAACCTGCCAAGACTGAGTGCAAGCAAGCAAAAAAAAAAAAAAAAAAAAAAAAATCAGCAACCAAAACCAACTTTTTTTGTGCATGGCCATCTTCTCTCCTGTAATATGTAAAATCTAGAGACATAATGTTGAACGGAATTATCTGGTTACCCCACTTAAATGACAAAGCCTCGTCTCTAAGGTACGTATGGGGTGAATGAAAAATGACTATGGGAATATGAAGGGAAATTGGATATTTGAATATCTTCTTTTTAGAGGATTTCTAATCCTTAAAGTTGGTGTTGAATTGCAACTTGTTTTTTTGGGGGGAGGAGGTGTTTTTGGGACCACATATGGTGGCACTCCTGGCCCTGTCCTCAGAAGTCACTTCTGGAAGGCTCAGGGATGCTCTACCGTAGGATTACAACTTGTTTTATCCAAGACAAAGAACTTCTCAGGCTTCTTGACCCCTCTCTTTTTACATGTAAACGGCAGTTAAAAAATAGAGGGAAACAGCTGAAGTTAAATCTTGTCTGCACTCTCTACTCTGCCCAGTCCAATTGTGGATTGAGATCTTAATAAAGGTCGTTGGTTTTTGGAGGGCAGATCAACCACGAGAATGAAAGCTCCAGGACCTCTCTCCTTTCACTTGGAAGTTTGGCCTGCTTTATTTTCCACATGAACCAGTTCTAGACCCATTTTTTCCAGGAAGACCACAGGTTGGAGCAACAGTCCAGAGGATAGGCTGCTTGTCTTGCACGGCCAACATGGGTTCAATCCCCAGTATCCCACATGTCTTAAAAAGAGTTCTTATTAAGGAAGACCAGTACCTGTTTCTCTTCTAAAAGAAATTCTTGAGTTTTACATTCCAGAATCTCTGGAGGTAGACTCTAAGAACCCACTTTTCTTTCTTTTTTTTTTTTTTTTTGGTTTTGGGCCATCCCCAGCAGTACTCAGGGCTTACTACTGGTTCTGAGCATAGGTTTCAAACTATAAGGCATAAGGGGTGTCTGAGATGGAACCCAGGTCATCTGCATCCAATGTATGGCTCCAGTCTCTAAGAAACCACTTTAAAAACCACAAAAGAGAACTGAGAAAGTAATTTTCAGTACTCAAAAAATAATTCTGAGTACATGCTTTGTACACTGGTGACCTGGGTTCAATTTCTGGAATGGCATGCCATAGAACATGGCCAAGCCTCTCTTAAGTCTCTCTTCTTTCTCTCACCCCGGAAAACAAACAAACAAACAAACACACACACACACACACACCCTGCATATCATACACACATACGCGTGCACGAGCCAGAACAATTTATTTTTGAGCGCACAGCCAAAAGTAACTCCTGAGTATCACTGGGTGTGGCCCAAAACCCAAAAAAAATTTTTTTTAATTTTCCACACTCCTATGCTGCACATGTGCTCAACTCAGTCTTCTCTAGCCCATAACTAAAACTTCATACAAAACCCACCCCCTTCCGGAAGATCAGGAAATCTTGTTTTATATTTGGGGGAGCTGCTTTGTTTTGTTTTTGTTTTGGCTCATACCCAACATTGCTCAGGACTTACTACTAACTCTAGACTCAGGAAATTACATGGGGAATTTTATTCATTTTGCCTCTGAAAGATCCAGGTGTAATACTAGAACCACATGGTCCTTACCACTACTGTGTCCACAAACCTCAATTTCTCATCAACTTCCCAAAAGACAGATTAGAGGGGAGCTATGCTGAGAGGATATTGATGTGAGTTTCAAAGACAGAGATGAGTGAGCAGAAGCTCAGGTAAGGCCTTCTGGTGAGAACCTACCAGCACGTACGCTGTGGTTCCCATTCTAATGCTGTATGTCCATCCCCGACCCTCTGTAAGCAGAAGAGAGGTAAGATACCTGTCAATAAGGGAATCCCGCATGCTGGTAGCAATGGTGCTGGGTTGGGCTTCATTCAGCTTGAAGACGCTCTCCACCACCGACAGCTCTGTGCTGGTTGTGTCCAAGCCACAGAAGGCACACCAGTCGTTCACCACCATCCCAGCAGCAATCACTTCACTGCCTCTGTTCACAGTGCCTGCCTGCCAATGGAAGGGCTCAGCACAGATCAGCTCTGAAAGGGGAGCCTCCCCACTCTGCTTTGTAACCCAAAATCCCGGTCCCACATTTGTGGTAGTTAACAGCTGGGATTCCTAAATTGCAGACAGAGTGCTGTGCTTCTGTAGGAGACAGATAAGAAAACAGCAGGAATACTTACCACCAGGGGCACCTGGAGAAGAGAAGAAAGCTCATCCTGATCTTCAATTGAAGTTTTGGGATGGACCAGGCCTCCCTGGTTGCTGAAAACGCAGTAGCTCCCTACTAGCACCTGGTCAGCCACTGTCTGTCTGAAGACTTCCACCTTGAGCACATCAGCCAGGATTTCTTCTGTCTCCTATTAGGCACAGGCAATGTGCTCAGGACCGTCCACATCCAGAACCACCAGGCCAGGCTCCCTGAACCCCTCACTGTATGCTATATAGATGATATAGAAAAAGATGGGGATCCAGCTTGGAGCAAAGTAAAGGCCAGCTATGAAGGCTGACTCCAAGCACCACCTGGAAAGCTCTTCATATGAGCCTCTTCCCTCTGACCCACATTTAAGAGTCAAACTGTCAATCATCTTTCCTGCCCCTGGCTATCGGATAAGAAAAGTCAATCTCAAATCTAATGGATCAATAGCTTCCCTAGTTTCTGATACTGACCACACTATGTTAAATCTTTCCTGTCATTATTCCACAATGTGTCCCCGAAATGTGAGAACTCGGTAGGTATAGAGAAGTCACAGGAGACACTCAAGTCCATTTGGATAGGCAAGAACAATAGTTGATCACTGATTAGATTGGTCCTGTGACTCTGGGGTCAAACTAGCTTAGCTCACCCTGTCCAAATCTGGATGGACTAGCGCCACATAGTCATTGCAGGTGGTGACATTGCCCAAAGCTGAAAGACGCTCCTCTACACGTCGGATCTGCACTGAATCTGGGAGGGAGTTGCGAATGTGTTGCAATTCCTGGTCGGTTGTGTTGTTGGGTACAAGCAGACCATGTCTATTCCCTGGAAAAACACAAATTAGGGAGACCAAAGTTGTGCAATGAATACATACAATGTCTGGTAAGCAGTGGGGGCTAGGAATATAATCCAGTCGCAGGAAAATTTGAAGTGCAGATCCCAGTCGTCCAATCCACCAATCTGTAACATCCACTGGAAATTTCAACATATCCCTCACTTTGGCATTATCAATCAGATCAGAGTAGAACTAGCAGGAAATGCTCTGGCATTATAATTAAAAAATATATTTAGAGGGGCCAGAGCAGTGGCATAAGCCGTAAGGCGTCTGCCTTGCCCACGCTAACCTAGGATGGACCACAGTTTGATCCCCTGGCATCCCATATGGTCCCCCAAGTCCGGAGTGATTTCTGAGCACATGGCCAGGAATAACCCCTGAGCATGACGGGTGTGGCCCAAAAACCAAAAATAAATAATATACTTAGAAATTAAGCTAACAGGGCTAAGAAGATGGTTAGAAGGTGAAAAACTTGCTTTGCATGCATGGAGCCCTGGATTCAATTCTAATTCTTTTTTTTTTTTTTTTTTGGTTCACACCCAGTGACACTCAGGGGTTACTCCTGGCTATACGCTCAGAAGTCGCTCCTTGCTTGGGGGACCATATGGGAAACCGGGGGATCGTCATAGGCTAGCGCAGCAAGTCAGGCACCTTACCTCCAGTGCCACCACCCAACCCCAATTCTAATTCTTTCTCTTTTTTCAATTCTCTTCTTTCTTTCTTTCTTTCTTTCTTTCTTTCTTTCTTTCTTTCTTTCTTTCTTTCTTTCTCTTTTTCTTTCTTTCTTTCTTTCTTTTTCTTTCTCCTTTCCTCCCTTCCTCCTCCTTTCTCTCTTTCTTTCTTTCTCTCTTTCTTTCTTCCCTCCCTCCCTCCTTCCCTTCCTTCCTTCCTTTCTCTCCTCTCCCCCTTTCGCTTGCTTGCTCGCTCACTCACTCACTCACTCACTCACTCTCTCCACATTACCAGAATGGTCAATTGGAGGCTATCCATTAAAAGGTCGTCCATGCCAAGTGTTGGGAAAGACAGAAGAAGCAATTGAAATTCTCAATCTTCTGGGCCACACCTAGCAGTGTTCCAGGGACATGTAGTGACAGGAATCAAACGTGAATTTTCTATATGTAAAGCATGTGCTCTGCCTGTAGAACTAGCTCTCTGACTCTTGTATTTTTTGGGGGGATGGAAAGGGTCACACCCAGCAATGATCAGGGTTTATTACTAGCTCTGGGCACAAAAATCATTCCTGGAGATACTCAAAGGATCATATGTGGTGCCACAGACAAAACCTGAGTCAGCTCCATGTAAGCCAAGTACCTTAGCCACTGTTCTATCTCTCCAGCTCCCCTTTCAT
>PVKC010037571.1:0-12950 GCA_004027635.1 Crocidura indochinensis
GAGTAGATGAATAATAATTTGATGATTTTAAGTGCTTGTGGCTTTATTTCCTTTGGACAATTCTGTCTCTGTTAATGTCTGCGCTAGAACGTCCCTGCTCTTAGGTCTGTGGGTAAACAGCCTTGAGGGAGATAAGAGTTGATGCAAGCAGAAGCAGAGGTAGGGACTTATTTATTTCCTGGAGTTAATCAAACATTATCTATAGCTTTCTGAAATTAAGGCACACCAATTTTCTCAAATTCAAAATAGTAAGAAAATTAGAAGTTTCAAATTAGAGCATTAGAAAATCATTTCCTTGCAGATTTTCATTTCAACCAGAAGCCTGTGTGTGGTCTCATCAGTTGGAAAACTCCTACTACATGTGGAAACTATGCCAAGTAGCTTTGCTTCTCTAAAGTAGAAGGCAAGAGGAGCACCTTTGTGTAACTGACTCTATGAGCCAGTTCATTCTAGAAGCTAGACTATTTCCTCACAATTGACACTTTAATTTTTGTAACAAGGTTATAAAGCAAATGATGCACCATTGAAACCTAACTCCACCCTCCTTGGGAGTCACTGTAAATGCATATTGCTCTATAGACAACTTGCCCTCTGATTTCACGGGAAGAACAATGTTCTTAAAATCTTTCATTGCCTAGAGGCTTTGGGGGGAAAATTCAGACTCCCCAGTAAGTGCCAGAACCTACATAGGTAGGTATATTTTGCCTCTGAAAGTCTTTCCCAGTTCCTAGATTCCGTTAGCATTTCCATCCCACCAACTATACTGGAAAGAAGTGGGGTGCGCTTGGGAGTTAAACAATGAAGAGCAGTCGCCTTCCAAGAACTGAGTGAAATCTGAGACCTTCGAGGTGGGAGGGGTTTATAAAGAGGGTTGTGGACCAGAGCTTCCAACTGGGCAAAGATTAATCTATTCATTCCTAAGAGAAGAAGGCCTAAGATTCCCTTTCTAACCGACCTCAATGCCAGGGAAGGCTCCGTAGGTTCAAACCAAGCACCCTTCCAGAAAGCTCCTGGATTGCTGTCCTTGGTCAACAGAGAAACAGTTGTGATGCACTAATTCCTCTCTGAAACACTGCTCCAAATCTTAGGGAGCTGGCGCAGCAGCTAGCTGTCCGCCTTCTAGGCGTGTGCGGGGAGGGGGCTACGGGGCTGGGCGTGGAGACTCAGGAGGAGGATTGAAGGGGAGTCGGCGGGCGGGCGCGGGCTTGCTGCAAGCGAGCAAAGGAAACAGAGGCACGAAGCTCTCGGTCGAAAAGCGCGTGCGAGCAGGCCGGTAGGAGTGGTAGCAAAGAGACAGGACATCCTTCAAAATTGCTAGGAGACCCGAGAAAAAGATTGCAAGGGAAAGAAATCCATCAACCGCACAAAGTGACCAAGCCCTTAGATCGCCCATCAAGTTCTTTAGTCCCCGTGCAAAAGTCATCTACTGCCCCGTGGGCTGCTCTCAAAGGACCACCCCGCTTCCCTGGACCAGAGAGGAGCAGGATCTGGAGCATAGGGGGTAGAGAAGCCCGTGTCCTAGAGGCGCGCCGTAGAGTGGTCAAGATTTCCACTCAGCACGACCTGCTGGACCGTGGAAGCTTTCTGGAACACTGCTCCAGGACATGCACCCGCCTGAGGAGGCCATACTCGGAGCTCAGGTCCGGGCTGCTCAGGGGAAACTCTCAAGCGCTCTGCAGAGAGAGGTTCCACCGGCGACCTCATTGCAAGGTCTTCGGAGCAGCCGTCCTGCGGTACCCCCACCCAACAACACCTCCCCTGTTCTCCCACCCCTGTCGCTTTCGCTAAGAACGTATTAAACAGGGGGCGGTTTAGAGTTGATCTGTCACTGAGCACTCCTTACCCCAAGATCTTGGGGCTCTTAAATGACTTGATTGATCTGAAGATTTTGTTCTTTGGAATGGGACCTGTTTGGATTTAGAGTTAATCGGGAAGCGCAAGCCGGGTTGGGCGCTTTGGAACCACCTTGCGGGCACGCCCCCTGCGGGTGCCACAGCCACCCGGAGCCCGCCTGCCCCAGGCTAGTCGCTCTGCCTGGCGCCTTGGGAGCTGTCTGTGGTGCTAGGAAAGAGAAAGAAACCCAGGGAAGGCCGGGGTTCAGAGAAGGTCGGGGAGAGGAGAAAAAGAGAAGGAAAAGTCTGCCCAGACAATTCATCCCTCAGACTGACAGAGAAGTGACCTTCCAAATTTAGCCGAAGTTAAGGCAAAAGCCAAGTCCCCCTCTGGGTTCATCTCAGGGCCCGAAAGAGCTGATCCGGGTTTCCCATGCAAGGGACCAGTGGCAAAACCCCTTCTCGGAAACCCCCTCTTAGTCCCACATGTCCACTCAGGTCTAAGGGCGTTCATCTTATCAGAAAAATGGAAGAAGGAGGGAACTGAACCCCTGTCTGTGTGACTCCACTGAAAGAAGCAAGCCATAGAGAGGAGGTCTTGAGCTGGTCAAGGAAGCAAACCTAAAAAGATACCCACGGGATTGTTTGGAAGCTGGAGGCATCCACGCAGAGTCCTGAAGGTGAACCCTGAAGAAATTCCCACTCAGCTCTTGGCCAAACCCTTTCTCAACAGCTGCTAAGGTTCAGGGTTAGTCCCTCTCCTCCCCAACTAATGACTCAGCTCAAAAGAAATCTGAAACCTGTCCTGACCACCACACCCGATGCAGCAAAGAAAAGTCAGCGTCTTTCCTACAGGCTGATTTTCAGCAGTAGCAGCACCTGGGCTTCTGTAAAACCAAGCCACTTTCCTTTCAGTATATTTGTGTAACCATAGGGTTTAGCAGAAACTAAAGTTTCCTTTGCCCTGGGGAGATCTTTTGCAAATATTTTTAGAAAGTTAAAAATATAACAAAACAAACTACTCACAGGCCTCCTGTTTAAAGATGGGAGGTGGAATTGCCTAGACTAGAGTCAGAAGGCAGGGAGGAGAGGAGGGGAGTCTGGTTTGAGGAAAGTGGATTTTTTTTTCTCTTTTCTCTGCAGCAGAGGAAATCCGCTGTCTAATTTGCCATCTTGTGGCTTTCATTTTTAAAGGGTGGAGTAAAAAACTAAAGAGATACGAGGTAGTAGGTATATTTGCTGGAGGCAGGGGCAAGCAATCATTACTTCTTAACTCACTGAAAATCCTACACTGGGTCACAGTCAGGGCATTAACAACTTCACCCTCACTACAGATTTGTGCTAGGTTTGCTGGGACTCAGAAGCTGATCTTGGGGTGAGCAAATTTAAACCTTTCTGAAACAGATTTGTGTAGCTATTTCTGTTATCAAGTAAAAGATTACACTGAACGTGTCTGTATTGTGAGTCCCCAGGTTAATTAATAAAAGGAACCATCCAAAGAGTCTAGCTGATGGCGATCTTTCAGACATTAGCTCAAGGTGGGAAGAAAGGTGGGAAAAAGAAGAGGACACAGCTCTCAGGGAAGGGTGTCCTTTGGGCCTCCAAACTATCTCCAAGTCTCCCATTTAAAACTATTTTTCCTTTCTGTGTTATTTCTTGCTTTCTAGAAGGCCTGCTATTGCACCCATCCCTAACCTTTTAGCCACCCCTCAAACTTTTCTGTAAGCACAGAACCCACACTGCTGGCGTTGATGGGTTGTTGTTTTACTTTTAAGCGTTCTATGAGATGTCTGGATAGAAGGTGCTGACTGCAGAAAGAAAGAAAAGGAATCCCTCCCTCAACTTTCTTCCCATCACAATAACCCCTCCAATGTTTCAAGTTACCAACTTCTAAGCAACAAAAGGTAACCAAACAAAATAAGAAGAGAAACTGGCACTTCAGTGGCATAGTTTAGGGGGAGAAAAAAGAAATTTAACTTAGAAATTTTAGAACACTGGTTGGATCTACAGTAATTGCTAGCAGCAGTTGCTAAAAAGAAAAAAATGAGGCTAATAAGGGATAGACCAGACCAAGTCTGCAGAAGTAGAACTTTCCCTTCACCAACCCCTATGGAGTTCAAGTTCATCTTTGAGTGCAATGGGACAGCAGTGGCCATGAGCTACAAGGAGCTGACCTGGTTTGTATTTGTAGACAACTTGTTGTTTTGTTTTGTTTGTTTGTTTGTTTTCCAAGTGGAACTGGGACTGAGAGCTTCTTTTTAAAAAATTGAAGATGTGTCAACTCTGGTGACTTTCCAAGTCCCAAATTGTGCCCAAAGTGAACCATAGGGCCCTGGGGATGCAGACAGAAGCTGTAGCATCCCCAAGTCCTGGAAAGAGCTTTGTTAGGCCAGACATAGCATTTGTAAACAGTTTAAGCACAGAATCCAGCAGCAGCTAAAACAGAACATGGAAAGTCTGAGTGCCTGCACCAGGTATCCCCACTAGATTTAGCCAGCACCTGGTTTCTATCTCAGTCCAGCTCAGTGGAAAGAAAAGGAGGCCCAATCCAAACCCTTTTGCTAGAATTAAACAAAACCATCTCTAAAGCAAATTAATGAGATTAAGAGATTCTGCAAACCACTCCCTAATTAGCCAAGATCTGGTCAAGGCACTGAATATACCTTTTCTTAGATCCTTCTTGCAGCTCCTATCTGACACTCCCTCAGCACAAGCAAATTTTCAGAAAAATGGTTTGAAGTCTACTAGGATCAAACATGAGAGATAGAGGGCAAACTAGGAGGTATTTCTTCCCCTTTGACACTGTACTAGGGTAGGAGTGAGGATGGAAATAGATAATAGTGGATGGACCCTGTGGGAGTTCTTCAGACTCTGACTCCTCAGGAAGTGGCCTCCATCCATGCTTGAGAAAAGGTTAGCAACCTGAGAGCTGAAACCTTTATCCATTCATTTATTTTTGGCATAGTTCTGAGTACTAACCTCCCCTCCCCGGGGACCGTATTTTGTCAGGGAGCCGCTAATATTAACACACACTACAATCTTACTGAGCTAAGCAAGTCTTTCACTACTCTGAGCAGGTCCCAGTCTCATTCTGGGTTCCAAATCCAATCTAGAAACACAGAGAAGGAAGCCTCTGCATTCCCACTCCAACATAAGAGAACTCATCAGGATGAGGTCCCACCTGGCCAAAGGGTTGGACACCCACGGGAGAATGAGAAGACAAGGATCTATGTCACGAGGAATATTGCTTAACCAGAACTAACCAAGTCCCTGGGGGTGGTGGGGGGATGTCCTAATTGCATGCTCTGCGGCCTCAGCTCTCCGCAGGCCCAACCGGAGAGCTGTGAAACAGCTGCAAAGTCCTGGCACCTTCCACAGCATCATCACATCATCATCCCACACACCCGCTGGTGCCCCTCGCTCCTCAAGGCCTGGGAACAGCCAAGAAGGAACTGGAGGAGCAGGAGATGGGCGGTAGAAAGAAGCAGAGACAGCTGGAGTAGTTGGCTAGCTCTTTTAGCCATTAACAGCAGCTTCCAAGCAAGCTCTCCCACAGCCAACACTACTCTGAAACCAACCTCTTTTGGAGAGAAAGGAATTCACATATTACCAAATACAAAACCATTAGGAGCTGTGGATCCACAAGTCAACTTCACATCTTCACAAGTTCTGCACATTCAAATATTCCGGGATGGATTATTTTTTCTCTTCAAACCATGTCATGCATGCCATCGTGGAATCACAGTCCATTGTGCACTAGTAAAATCAACTCCCTTGAATTTCACCGCTTGTTTAAAAAAAGATAAACTTTATTTTTGTAATTTTCAATCACAAAAAAATCTATACTTTCGTCTAAGCATTTATTTGACTGAATCAAAAAGGACATGAAAAGAAAAATCATGTTTTACTACCGTATATAAGTGACTCTTTTTTTTGGACAACATATAATAAATATGATATATCACTTATCATTCAGTCTTTCAAATGTACATTTTTTTCATAGTATGGAGCATGCCACTTTTTCAAAAGAAAAAAAGGTAATAAGAAATCAGTGCAAAGTTCTCAGGTACCCTCCTCTTTTCTCTGGGGGAGACAGAATATTCAGGGTGATGCCCTTTGCCCCCAAAAGCGGAGGTTGTGGGTCCCCACTTTTCTTTTGGCGGGGCACTGTCTTCTCCGCGCCTTCATCCTTCCATCCTTCCCCTCCTCCGCCCCTTCCTGCGAGTCCTTTACAGCGTAAAAGAACTTGTGGTTCTGTTTGTGAGGGTATTTTCACTTACTGGTCGCACTTTGTGTGGGGTTAGGGTTCTCACCAGTCACGCTGCAGTTGGGGGCTTGGCAGCCCTGTCTCTGGGGGGGAAGTGGGCAAGCGAAGGAGAGCTCCTTTTTTGGAGGACCCCCTGCCGCCAGGAGGTGGGCGGTGGGCGTCTTCCTCAGCATTTCTCTGCCTCTGGGGGCTGCTGCTCCCCAAGTGCCCGCTGTGGGGACAGAGGGGCAGCTGTCCCGACCAGGGCAGGGGAGCGGGGAAAGGGCGACTCTAGGTGGCTCGTTTTTCACCGAGGGTGCGGGGTGCCAGGGATAGGGTTGGACAAGGGATTCAAGGCCGGCTGTCCCCCGGGACCCAAGCCGTGGATGAGCACTCGGGGTACCAGGGGCCGCTGCAGCTGGGGATGGGGCGCGGGTGGAGTCCGGTACATGCTGCTGTACATGGCCGCGGCTGCTGCGGCCGCCGTGGTGCTGTCCATGCTGCCCAGCAGGCTCGGGTGGTAGAAATAAGGCGACGGAAACATCCTCTGCAGGGCCGAGTAATTCCCAGCTTCGGCGAGCAGCTCCAGGCCCACCGCCGTCTGCCGCTTCCACTTGGTCCTGGGGAAGGAACACACAGGTATGCGAGGGGGCACACCGCCCCGCCTTCTCTTCCTTCTCCTTAGGGTGCCAAGAAGGTTTAGAGTCCTAAACATAAATCACCTCTCCTGCCCCCAAACCCCAGCCTTACACAAAGCTCCAAAACCACGTCAATTTTGTCTGAGACACCTGAATGTCTGACACCTCACGCAAAATCGAAATCCGACCAGTTTTGCTACCTTTTTCGGACCCCCTGATCTACTGCCCTCCACCCATTACAATGTGGCTACAATCTAAAACTTTCCAGGAAACGAATCTAAACCACACACTCTAGGATCTCCCTCTTCTAATTTTCACCCCAAAGTGTGCCCCCCAACCCCAGCTACACACACCTCTCAATTGCAATCTCTTCTCTCTGCCCTTCCCCCATTTCTTCAGGCCCTGTGAGAAGAAACCTTAAACAAAGGGGCACACACGGAGGGTCCTTTACCCCAGTTCTTCTGAGTCCCAAGGGCTGCATGGGCCACAGCCCTGATGAGGCCCTAGGGAGGCAGCAGGGCTTAAGCAAGGCAAGGGAGAAGGTTGCAAAACACAATTCGGAATCTTTTGGAGGGAGAGCTCTCCCAAGGGGACAGTATCTCAGGGCCATTTCAGGAGAGGAATAAAAAAAGTGCCTTTCAAGATATTATCTCCTCTGGGAGACAGTAACAATTAAAACCTGTGATCAGCGTTTCCTGGCTGCCTTCTCCCTCCCTATTAACCACATACACACAATTGTACCCCACCAGAAAGGGAGAAGTGGGTCTTTGCCCAGTTCCTCAACAAGAGACTTGGGGCTGGTGGGCTTTCATCCTACAGTTCCAGCCAAATTAATAAACATGTCGTCCTTTTTAAATTGACTACAAATGACACTAATGTTTTCCGACAGAATTAGGGTGCCTAAAACCATATGTAATGAGACAGAAAATTATGGTAAAGATGACAACTGGATGGGCATTTCCAACTGCGCTTATGGATGATTAAAGCACAAATGAGATAAGAGAAAGAAAAGAGAACATCAAAATGAGGAGACAAATGCCAAGCTTACAAACAGCATAACCTCGATTTCCAATGTCTCTTCCTGGCTTTAAGTAGTTCAGGGGCCTATTAAGTATTACCAGTCGCTTTGCTTTCTTAATTTTCTTTCAAGAAAAGCAGAAGTTGCAGCCTGGATGTGAGGTGGCCTGCACGGAGGAGGGGGGGACATATCTCCCAGGCCTAACCATTGGCCAGCTGCCAGATACTCCAGCTGCTGACCCTTCCTCACCCCACTGCCTCCTCACAGGCTACCACAAGGCCCATCTAAACAGAAGGCTGGGCTGACTAGTTACAGACATTCCAACCCAGCCTGGGGCAAGCCCATGGGGCATACCTCCTAGACTCTAGGGGCCTAAGTGTCAGCTGCACAGACGTCTCAATCTGAGAAGGTGTGGCTTGATTGATTTGGGAAAGAAAGGGCTGGAACTGCAGACTTTGAGAGGAAAAGTAGCCTACGTGAAGATACTCAGATGTGCAAAATCTTCAAGGGGTTCTTCTCACCTTGGAGGTGTGGCTAATCCCTGCTCTGAGGGCAGCCCCCCTGCACCCACCCTATACCCACTGTTTCCACTCGGAGAATGAAAACTGGTTAGAGAACCAGCCTGGGGGCCAGCTGCTCTCTTCCAGCCTGTTCTCTCACCTGCGGTTCTGGTACCAGGTCTTGACCTGGGTGTCAGTGAGGTTGAGCGCGGCTGCAAGGTCCATTCGGTCCTGCACACTCAGGTACTTCTGCCGTTCAAAGCTCCTTTCCAGCTGATTGAGTTGGTGATCAGAGAAAGCTGTTCGGGCTTTTCGAGGCTTCTTGGCCCTCACTGGGGGACTCTCTCGGCTACTCGTAATCTCCCGGTCTCCTTCTTCCTTTGTTCCTATAATAGAAATCCAGTCACAGCCATAAGTGATACTGGAATGGAGAGAGGTGGCTGTCTTTCAGGCACACAGCAGTCCACAATCCCGAATGGAGTGGAGAAGGGACTACATATATACTTGGAATTAGTACGTAGGAAAAAGGCCAATTTCTCACTAGAGAATGTAGGCAAATTGCTTTTTGGATATTTTGGGGCCTTGTCAATAGTTCCCAAAAAAAGATTCTAAAAAGAGTGTCCCTGATCTTCTTACGATTGAAGTTTTAGGGATGGGTGGGTGCAGGCAGGGTAATAGTATAAATAAAGGATTCTTTTGTTTTTATTCCCTAAACTAGGGAGACACACCATCCCTTTCCTTGATTGTTTTCACCCTGTTTTTTTTCTCTGACTGAAGAATTCTCAAAAGATCTTTGTAATATTTGGTATTGTATAGGTTTGATTTTGTTTTGGAAGAAAAGCACAAATTTTTATTTTATTGTTATTTTCTGAAAATCATGGGTATTTGATTTTCCTTTTCTAGTGCACTTGGAGTCAACGCACTCTGCAACTCCTCACATAGATTCTTTCAAATCTTCAGAAAGAAGATATAGCCCAGATGCTGAGCTGAGCTCAGAATCACTGAGTCCATCCAGGTGACAGCCCAGAGATTTCCGGATTCTATTTGTCATCTTTGGTTTTTCCCTGAAATGCTGGGAAATCGATATGTCAATCCCTCTCTGTTTGTACCCGTTTTTGCTGTGCTCCTTGATCTTCCCTGCAGGAAGAACAATAATCTCTCTAATTGACCCACTGGGGAGGTTGGTGCACAAAAAATCGTCAGCCCAGACTGTACATCTGTTTTGGGCGCTATTATGTTAATGCTATACTAGTAAAATGAGGTGCCAATATCCTACCTTCCAGACAATCAGCACATGTCTTTCCCAGAGAAGCAAATATTAATCAAAGTAAAAGTAATAATAATAGGTTTATCAATAATGGAGAAAAACTCTCCTGAACTCTTTTGCCGAGGTAAGACAAAAACAATTCTCTTACAGGATTCTTCGAGAGGAAAATAGGAAAAAAAAAGTTACAGGGTGATTACAACTATCACCTTCTAATTTCTACAAAAATAGAACAATTTAATCCCCTATTTTTTTTCTTACAAATGCTACTTCCCCTTAATTGTAAGGAGCCAAAAAAAAATCTTACTAAAATGTGGATATTCAGTTGGGGTAAGCAGAATGTTTAAAAAAAAAATAACTGATCGTAAATGTGGACTTCCCTGGATTAATCACGGCTATTTTTTTTTAAGTTGCTCTGTTCAGCAACTCTGAAATTTTTCTTTCACTAAACCAGAACATTCCTGTGATAAAGTCTGATCGTGGGGGTATGTAATAATTCTCATTAAAGAATAAACACCACATTGCAATCCCCCCTAGACACTATCAAGCTGAGCCAATTTATCTCCAAGTATACTTCTCAAGGTCTAGGATAGGAAAATCTCAAGTCCTTTCCTAAAATCAAGGAACGAATTCTCCTTTAGGATCCTGCAGAACTGCCCGCTTCCAAACCGATTAAAATTAAGAAAGCAAAAACAAAAACAAAGAAAGGTGCCTAGTGGCGGTAAGGGTGGAGAGGTAGAAAGAGACTATAAAATAATAATTTTTTTTTAAGAAAGCACTTGGGATGAATTTTCATATCACACGCCCGGGTCTCCCTCCAGACTGTAGCTTTGGACGGCGGGACGGTCCCCCCTTGCGACGCTGGGGCATCCACTCCCCAACGGAGATGCTCCAGCGCCTGGGGCAGGGGTGGGAGGCGGGAAACACGAGGCGGGATGGCTGCAAGACCGGGAAGCCAGCCGAGGCCGGCGGCGCGACTCACCGTGGCATTTGATGTCGCCCTGGGCATCTTCCCGCTTGTCGAGTTTAGTTTTGCCTTCGTCCTGCTCGAGCTTGGGCCTGAAGCTCTCGTGGGGCGCGTTGCTCTCCGGCTTCGGCGTGGGGTGGGGCGAGGAGACGCTGGTGCTGTAGGGTGCACACGCCGCCAGAGGTTTGCAGTCGCCCAAGATGTCCTTAATTAAAAAAGAAGAGGTGGAAGTCCTGGGGGCCGAGGCGGCCGAGCCGAGCTGCTGGGCCGGCGGTGGCGGCGGAGGCTGCGGCTGCGGCGCGGGCGGTGGCGGCGAAGGCTGCAAACTTTGCGTGGGGGCCCCCGCGCACGGCGGAGGCTGCGGTCCGTGATGGAGGTGATGATGAAGATGCTGCTGGGTCCCGTCTGCGACCAGAGGCGGCTCCGGGGGCTCCATGGTGACCGAGATGGGAGAAGAAGGCGCCGTTCCAACGGTATCAATCTCTGAGCAGGGCGACGGAGTGGCCTGACTCCTAAAATCCGCGGTCCTGGGTTCTCCGAGCGGGCGGAAATCTCCATTCATCATGCCGGGGCTGCCTGAACTGGCACTGGACAAAATCGTGTCTATTCCAAAACTCGACCCGCTAGCCCCTTCCATTGTTGTCATTTCTACATGAGGTCCACGCCACTCCCGCCGCTCAGCAGCCGGCCCGACTGAGCCGAGAAAGCTACTGATCGTAAAGCAAAACAAAACAAAACAAAACAAAAAACAAAAAAACAAAACAAAACACTCAGCACGGTTGTCTCCGGGTTAAAAAAAATGCAAAAGAAAAATACAAAACACCACCACAAAGTCGGGTGGGGAGGAAAGAGAAGATTATTGGGAGGTGGCAATGGGTGGATAGTTTCGGCACAACTTTTCCCTCCCCTTTTCTTTTTTAACCCTTATAAGAAAAGTGAGAGATGGGGGAGAAAGACAGGGAGAAGGAAAACGGGGGGCAATGAAGGGGGGGTGTAGGTAAGCGCAGATCGTGCGCTCCGTGCACGGCCGCGCACGTGGGACGGTGGTGGCCCGCTGGGGGGCCCAGCGAAGGCGCAGGCGGCAAGAGGGGCCCCGATGCCACCACCGTCGCCGCCGCCGCTGCTGCTGCCCCTGCTGCCTTGGATCTGCCCACGGCCTGGTACCCAGCTGCGGCGGCGGAGGCGGTGGCCGAGGCGGACTTTGGCCCCAGAGATGCCCGCGGAGCCGGGGTGACCGCGCGCCCTCGGAGCGCCCGGGTGATTTCCCCGAGGTGTCTGCCGCGCGCCACTTGGCCACCCCGCAGCCTAGTTTCTGAACTTGGTGGGAAAGTTGTGGCGCGGATGCCGCCACCAGGGTCGCGGCCACACTAGAAGGAGGAGGAGGAGGAGGAGGAGAAGGTGGTGATGGTGCCACCGAAGGAGCAGGTGCAGGCGGAGCAGACGGACGGCGGAGACGAGGCGCCGAGCGACTCCGGCCGTGGCCGGGCGCGATCGCTTGTAATCCGGCTTCACGCGGGCGGCGCCGACCCCCTCGCGTGACGTCACGGCCCCCGCCCCGCGCACCCCCAAGTCCCCCCAAGCCCCCCTCCACCGCCGAGACCGCGAGCCCGGCCCGGAGCCCCCCATTGGCCGCGGCCGCGCGAACGAACCACGCCGACGTGCCCGGGACCAATCGGGGCGCGACTCTCGGAACCCGTCAGCGAGCGCGGCTCCGGCTTCGCTGCGCTTCGGAGAACCCCGCCGGTCCCTCGGCCTGCAACCCCGAGTCCCCACCGCCTGGGTCCTACCTACGTCGGGCCCAGGGTGCACAATCACGCGCCGGGGGCACTTCGGGAGAGGGGCGCGAGCGGAGGGAAGCCTAGAGGAGGCACCCCGTTTGCGCCGGGGAAGGGGACCTGGGGAGAGCGCTGGCAAGTGGGAGGTCGCGGACCCGGCGGGTGTTCCTCCGGGGAGTCCGAAGGAGGAAGAAGGGAAAGAAAAAAGAACGGGAGGGGAAGGAATCTGCCCGGCTCACCTTTGAGACTCCGGCGCTGGAGTGGTCCTGGGACACTGAGAGCAGAGAACAAGTCCCGAAGGAAACCCCTGACGTTCGTGGAAACTCCAGCAGTCAGCGCTGGGTGCTAGCTGGTTTGGGCGCCGATTTCTCCCCACCACCACCAAAAATAATAATAATAATAATAATAATAATAATAATAATAATAATAATAATAATAAGCCCAGACCCACCTGTGCGGGCTGTGCTTGGGAATGGGAGGATGAAGTGGGGTCACCCGCTTGCACAGAGGGCTGTGCACAAAATCCGGAACCCGAGTGAATCCAGTCGAGACCGATGCTGGAAGGAATGCCTGGCCACGCTCATTCTTCAGAGTCGGGCTAAGAATGTCCCTAGACGAGCGAGCGAGGTGTCCTCTACTGGTCAAGGTTTCTTTAAGCTGGTCTGGGACTAGGGTGCAGCTCTCTCTCTCTCTCTCTCTCTCTCTCTCTC
>PVKC010037572.1:0-12967 GCA_004027635.1 Crocidura indochinensis
TATGTTAAAGCCTTGTGAATTCATTCAAAACACAAGGCCAGATTTGGGCACCAGATTTGGCTCATTGACTACTGGCTTACAAAAAGGGAGCATATAGATGAAACCAGTCCTAAAGAAGAGAGGAAACAGACAACGGCAAAGAAGCTTGATATTTTTATTTGAGTCTATCTTTAATATATTTAAAGCAGAGCATTTTTTATGACAAAAGTTTCAAGAAGGAAAATCTTTCCAGCGTCATCACCATGTCTTTCCTTATCCTATTCCTACTAGTTCTTCTCTTATCCTATCATTATAATGCAGAAATTTCTGTGATTGGAATAATTTATATCTACAAATTATAATATCAAAAAACAATTTCCTTGCCAAGTGAAAGCTGTTAGGTCATTTCAGCCAAAATAAGAGTAAAATAAGAGATCCTTCATTTTTACATGTTAAAGCTGAAAACTTAGGAATATTTTGACAATGACTTATGCAATTTACAATCTTTTGGCTATACAGTATTAGAAAAAAATTATTCTTGTTATCATGCAAAGCAACATGGCTTCAGAATACAGCTCTTACATTTACAAAACTTGAAAATCTCTAACATCCCTGTGATGACTGGCAGATGATGCTGTGAAGATGATCTTGAATAGTGCAAACCTGTTTTCTAGAGAATTAAAAAAAAGAGAGAGAATAATTTAACATGACTATAATATCCAAGTGGTGTCAAATTACTCAGAAAAAATTCTGTATTTTATTTTAATAAAATGACTGTCAGTCCTTTCATCTTACAAATAAGTTAATCTCTTTTTGATTCTTAAAATATTTTATTCAAAGATTTATCTAATTTCCCTTAATGAGAAATACAAAGATTATGAATAACCACATAAAGCATTTATAACTCATAAAGAACAGGGTTATTTTTGGCAATATTTAGATTATTACAACTTTGCCTAATACATTAAATATGCAATACTACATATACTGATATTTTACTTTGTGCAAACATTGCAACATATAGCAATTTGTAATGTGACATTAATATAATGAATGACTTAACATCACCATGTTTTATTCATATCAGTGTTCCCAATGCCTCATACCTTATTGACATTCAAAAAAATTAATGGATGAATGGCTAAATCTGTGATGATTAAAATGAATATATAAGGTACTCCTAAGCAAGTTATATTTTTGAGTTTAACCCAACAGCATAATAATTTTAAAGTTTTGGTGGCTTTCAGAATTAGCTTAAATTGAATTTACCATTCTGTAATTTTTGTTTGAAGCAACCAGTTTATGAAGTCCCGTGTGGCAAGAGTATCAAGAACAGTGTTCATTTCATCGGAGAAAGAACCATCAGCATGTCTGCGACCCAGTTCTTCAACGATGGCCACTTCTTCTGGAAAGCTAAGAAAAAATCAATAAATAAAGTTATCATTTCATCAAATGTTTTAAGTAAATGCAGTGTAATTACTATCACAGGTCATGTGTGAGGGTCACTAAGAATGTAGTAAACTATTCTGAGACTCAATCAGGAAGGAGAGTTGAGTTGAGCTATAAACAAGTCTGTTTGATTTAATTTTATTTTTAAGAATTTGGTTACTTCAATTTTCGTATATTCCTTTACCAATTTAGAAAACATTATTGAGACTGCTGTTTTCAAAAATTAATAGAGTTCCTTAAACTAGGGATTGTTAAAATAGCCTTGCAAAGTGCAGTATTTAAATATCAAAAACAGGGGCCAGGAAGATAAAATAGGAGTTCAGACCCTTGTCTTGCACAGTTCTATTTGACACTGTACTCCCCTAAGTATGGTCAAGAGAGATCCTGGGAATACTGATCAAAGAACAAGATCTGAGAACTACCAAGTACAGTCCACACACAATATAAAATAAACAAAAGCTGGAAAGGTGTCAGGTGGTATGGACTGGATAGTGTAATTCTAGAACCAGGCTTGGTCATGCTGGGATCTATTTCCGGGTATCAGGCATGGAAGGGATTTGCTTATTCACTTCCCTAAGTCTTAGATTTACTCTTTGGTTGAATGCAGTAATTTTTGTGACCTTTAAAAACACCATAAAATATTCTCAAAGATAAGAGACTATTTTACCTTATTTTGTGTTTTTCCTAGACTGCAAGATATTGAATTTATGTCATCTCACATATGCCAAATAGGAACTTTAATTCTGACCTATATCCTCAGCCTTTACCATTGGTTCTGTAAGTTTAATTATGAATGCTTGAAAAATAAGTGATAATACTTATTTTTTTGTCTTGTGGATGAGTTCCCACAACTTTTATTAAATCTCATTTGAAAAACTGAGTTATCAAGAAAAATGTGAAAGGGCTCAGGTGTATACTTTGCTGTAGGAGATCCTTAATATTTCATTTAGTCTCATTTTCAGCTTTGTTTTAAATAGTTGCAGTTATCACAAAATAATAGGTATTTTATGAAACAGTGGACAATTCCCATAAACAATATTTTGAGTAGTATTTCATTGAACATCATAAGTTGATCCTTTTCTGTCATTGCCACATACTTTGCAAATATTTATGAACAAACAAATATATGCTAATTATATGTGCATATATAAGAAGTCAAACTTCACATTTTCAACATCATTTATTCTTTTTTCCTTATTTCTAGATTTTATGCAAAGGTCTTGATTTAAGCGTATTGTTTTGGTGGTCCTATTTAAAGCACCCTATTTTCAAAAATGTCCTGGATCACCAATAAATCAGTACTCTAGTTACAAAACATTTATAGTAAGTTAGAAATGTGGCCTTTTGATCATAATGAATGCCTATTATCAAAAATGAAGCTAACTAGACTTTCTTATGCCATTTCCCACCTGTAGGTGCAGTTTCTTTATATGGTGATGCTATACTAATTGTTTCTGTGATTCACATCCATATTTAGAGAACTATTGTCTCTTTTCAGTATTATGAAAAGAAAAAAAAGTTAAATAAGAATATACAGACTTACTCTCTCCTTCCTCGGCCTTTTACCAGCCAAGCAATGAATTCCTTGGCAGCTTGGCCTTCCAGATAAGAACTTACATCACTGGTAAAGGTCCCTTCAGCATGTCTCTCAAATTCATCGTGGCGTTTGGCAATGTTATTCCTCAAAGAAATGTGAAAGTTAAATTGAAGATCTGTCTTTTCAGCAAGTTCTTATCTATAAACAGTGACAGCTTTAGGTTGGAAGATTCTATGTTGTAGGGGTTTAAGAAGATTTGGGAGATGAAGATAAAGGAGCTCTTTTTGAAACTTTATTAATCACTGATATTGAAGGTGGAAAAAGGCTAGTAAGAGGAACTAAAGCTCTTTCCACTCCACTCACTGCTTCTATATGTACAATTGATTATAACAGCTTCAGTTTCTTTACTCTCAGTGTGTATGGCCTCTCTATTTTGCTAAGCTGTCCTAAACAAGACTGTTGTTTGTTACTCTTGTATAAGGGAACTCAATAAATCATCTTAAACTTTTATCTAAAAAGACTATGGGAATACTTGCAAGATACCAGTGAAGGGTACTGATATAAAGGGTAAGAAAATGAGCCTACAGCATCCACCAGTATGTAAAAACTGCTTCGTGGAGCTGACTTGCCAAGTGTCTTGTCTTTCTGGCATATAAATGACCCTTTGAAATCTTTTATCTTAAATACACAGAAAAAAAATGGCCTGAGAGTGAAGACGGTTTTATTTTCACTTACCAAGGCATTATATTATAAATGAAGGTAGTATCATGAGATATCTCTCATATCTTCAGTGGTCATATCCATCATCCCTAAGAGATTGTCCTTGTGGTTGTTCTGATCATGACCACCATCTTTCCTGAAAAACTTTCTCCCATTTAAAAACTTCTGGCTAACCATTCTTACTCTTCTGTTCCTCCTGTTGGCTCATGTTCTCTCCTGTTCTCACACACACTTTCTATCTTTTCCATTTTATCGAGATAAATCTATGCCCTTTTCCTGATTTTTAGATTCCTTCAGCTACTTTGTATGCATAACTTCCTTCCCCTTGTGGGCTATCCTCCAAAAAATATGTGAAATTCTACCATCTCTGTGAAACCCTTGCAGATGATATCCTCCAGTAGCCTAGATGCAGCAAAAACCCAACACTGTCAAAGAAAATCCAGCATTAAAATGTATGCTTTATGGTAGGTTTGTGTTCTTATTTGCCTTCTTTTCTCTCTATGCTGTGCAGTTAGGCTACGATTTTAAATGTATTTTGGATTGTATTCTTCAAGAAAAAGACTGCATCTGTTTCCATTCCTTACCATGATTAACTTGGCTAGGGGATACTTTAAATGTGATCAAAGTTATAAGTTTGAACCATATAAGGAATATTGCATGTACTCTATTTTTTGGTCATAAATTAGTTTTTTAATCTTGCAGATCTACCAAATAAAGGTCAGTTTTTAATTTTAAAGAAAAATGAACAAGAAAAAAAATACTGTCAAATGACAAGGGAAAGAATTTAAAGTCTGTGCCCCATCAAAGGTGGACAAAAGACTTAGAGTGGTGAGGGAATGGGAATTGACCTTCAAAGGACAATATCATCAACCTTGAAAGACATTGAAATTGAAATAATATATGGGACATTTTATGATAACTTATGGATACCAGGGGAAATGTTAGATGTATGATATAATAAGTTGTACAAGTTTCAGACTGGGCTCAGACACCTACTTGTTTCTCTTGGTGTTCATCAACCACCTCACAAAGTCCTGAGCACGTCTAGAATCCAGATACTTGCTGTAGTCACTGGTGAAAGTTCCTTGCGAATGGCGCTTGTCTTCATTTATCTGATCTGGATCATTGAGTGGGTCTGTCTGGGAAGCTGAGAATGAACTGCAAAGAACAACGATTGGGGCAATTGAATTCTATAAAGAAGACTTATAAGAAGTATCTTCTCTGCAAAATACAAGACCACCTAAAGCTGGAGGAAGAAATATTCATGACTTAAATATTTCAGTACTTTAAAGAGAATGTGGTTTTCCAAAGGAAATCTCATAGTTTAACTAAATACTGATTGTAATTTTGGTAAGAGTCTTTTTCAAATAGCTTCATTTAATTTTTTTGAAATTCAATAAAATAAACTTATTTCAACTGTTTTTTTTTTCCTGTTTTTGCTAGCAATGCCAAAAGACTACTTGAATATTTTAATTAAGTAAAGAATCCCAAATTTGGGGGCAGATGTTTCTTTATATGCTGATTATATTAATATAAAAGAGGAGCACAATTATCTGATATATGGTAGTTGATGGAGGATTAAAGACTATAAGAAGTTCAAATACAAGGAAAACATACTTGAAATTTTTAAACAAAAAAGGATCTTCCTTGGGGCTGGAGCTGTGGCACAAAGGGGTATGGTATCTGCCTAGGACAGACTGGGTTCGATCCTCAGACATCCCATATGGTTCCCCAAGCCAGGAGCGATTTCTGAGCACATAGCTAGAAGTAACCCCTGAGCATCACTGGGTGTGGCCCAAAAAAACAAAAAACAAAAAACAAAAAAAGGCTATTTCACATGGCAGTAATCAACAATGAGTTAGTTTACTAGGAAAATATGGGGGATATTCAATGTGGTAATATTTAGAAAAAAATGAGAAAATACTTCTGCCTGTCAAATTATTAGAGATTAAATTCTGGGAAAATATTGTGAGGTTAGTATTTTTATGCTGTGGGTAGAATTGAACATGTGTATAATTTTCCTAAAAAGCAAGCTGGCAAAATATTACATGATATTTCACTCATGCAAATCTTGTGACGCAGTAATTTTACAAGATTTTTATCTCCAGTAAATTGTAAGGAAAGGAGGAGGAAATGCATACTTCTTTGTAAGAAATTTTAAAGCATGATTAAGTATTCAATTAGGTGGAATAACTAAATAAATATACTTATGAGATGAAATAGTATGCCGCCATTCAATTTAACATTTTATAAATTCTTAATGGTAATAGAAAAGCTATTTTTTTCTAGTACCGTGCTAAGAGAAAAAGTAAAACACAAAGATACATTCATCAGAGATTTATTTCTATATTGTACATGCAAAACATAGGAAAGTAACTCACCAAAATTTTTAATTCTGAAGTTATTTTGGACAGCGCCTCTTGTGTACTTATGGATTTTTGCATATTACTATTATACACATATATGACTTTTGTAATGAGTAAGAAACTTTTTTACATAATAAAAAAGAAAAATGTTAGTATGAATAATTAATAGGAGCTATTAGTGACAGTCAGATGTACAGGAGTAATACACTCTGATAAAACAGATTTTAAAAGCATGCTCATTCCTTTTGTTATGAAACAATACATATTCCTTACCTATATTCCAGAAAGGTCTTAATCACAAGTATAGCTAAAGTATTTGAAAACTCGAGAGAATCTACTCTAAATTATTGACAACTATTCGCTATCCAGTTTCCCTAGACTGCATTCCAACCACAGTGTTGTGCTGGTTGCAGTCTGAAAATTTAATACCTGGATTTCTCCTCTGTGTCTTGAAGGGAGCGTTGCCAGCTGCCTTGAATCAGCATTACAAACAATCCAGCCACCAAGTACATGGTTTTCATTTTTGCTGCCTGTGGAAACACAGTCAGGGTTTAGAAGAAGGGGGTTAGAAGTGAAAACAGGCCACTATGTTTAAGCATGTCAGTTTAAATGATTTGATTTGAACCAAGCTAAAATTTTAAATAGAAATAAAAACCAATCAATTGTATTCTATTGCCATATTTATTTCAAATAGTATGTTATACGTTTGTGGTTAAAAAGGGATCAAAAGATATGTGTTCTACCACTAAGCTCCTTTATTACTGTATGACACTTCTGTTAATGATTAGAAGGCTCATTTTCAGACTTGAAATAAAAAATGTCCATGATAAACATTTAAAATATCCACTGTAGATGATATGCTACATATGGTTAGCCTGAGTGGCACCTTATCCATAATGCCTCCCCCCTTTGCTATCAGTCTGGCTTTCAATTAATAGTCCTTCACTTCCAAGCATTTACATTATACTGCATTTCAACCATCTTAAAGCAGCCTCAGGCTACAACTTGGCATACCAGCTGTCGGTTCAGATGTATTATTCATTTATATTTTAAATAGTGTAACTTGGTCTAGACTTTGTAATTATAAAGCGGCCAACAGATTTGAGGTATTTTAGGGTGCTTTGACCTGTTCTAAATTAAAGGGAAAAAATCATTTTAAAGACAAGCAATTTGCAACAAGAACTAATGCTTCTGGCAACTTGAACAATCACAGCTAAGAAACTCAGAGATCACTGTCATGATGAAAATTAATGATTGCTTCTTAAAGTCTTGGAAGTTCCCAGGATGTTTTATAACTGGACTTAATTTTGGACATGTCATTCACTGCTAGTGACACCTACCCCTGGTTGAGGAATACACCTGGCTGTTGTTTTTATTTGATAAGCAAATGACTTGAAAGGAGATAAGATGGAAAAGATTATTCTGTGTTTATGCAAAGAGGACCACCATGAATGCAGAGTAGAATATCCTCACTGAACAAGATCCTCTATTTTCTGAATGAAAACCTTTTGTACATCAATTGGCCTGTACTTCTCTTTGCTACATTTTAGTCTGTTTGCTCTGAGAGTGGAGATTCCTCCAAGTTTGATTCTGCTTATTCATAAATAATATGATAAATAGTATCTTTATCAAAACCATGTGCTTTGAAATAAAATGTTTTATAAATGTTTTCAAATATGTTTTAACTATCAACCATTTATAGACATTTTATTATATTTGGTATGAAAACATGGGAGTCAATATCTGCAGTGCTTTTTATTCTTTTAATTATAAAGCTCTTAAGATTAAGTGGCCAAAAAAGACAAAGAAAAATATTATAAAGATATTCTCACCATTTTTAAGCATATGCACTAAATTAATAATTTAGCATTTTCCTAAACTTTCCCTTTTGGGGACGGGGCACACTCGGAAATGCTCAGGGTTACTCCTGGCTCTGTACTAATACTTCAGGAGAAACATGGGGGATCATAAAATTCCAGAGATTGAATCTCTCTGACTCTCTGCTTTATCCAGTCAGTAAACTTTGGATAGATACCCTGTCATCTAAGTCGATTTCTGATTATAATTAATGTGATAAATTCAGGCTTTCAGGAATCTTAAACAATCATCTTCCACAATTACTCCAAAGTCTAAAAGTTTTAGTCTCCTTCTATTATGTTGTTTGAAGATGATTTAAGGCAGGTGGCATTCTGCGACTCTGAGAGATGATGAGGAAGCAACCATACAAAAGTCAATCTTTAAAGTCCTCAACTTATAGTAAAATGAGTTCTACTTAAAAAAAAAAAAGAATTACTTATTTGAATTTCATTATTCATGTTATGAAATCCTATAGAACCATTAAAAATCAAAGAATAAGGTTTGATGTTTAATTCCACTACTAAAACAAACAAGTATTTGTTACTATTATATCAAAATATTACTCAATAAAATTTCCAAGTATTCTCTCCGCTCTTTTAATTGTGGTAGCCCAATAAAAGAAAAAGAAGTTTTACAAGAACAACACATTTCATTCAAATTTAAAAGAAAAATATGGTAGTAATAGAAATCTTTGTGTAAAAGGGTTTATTATTGTTATTCTTTTTTTGGGGGGGGGTCACACCCGGCAGTGCTCAGGGGTTACTCCTGGCTCCATGCTCAGAAATTGCTCCTGGCAGGCACGGGGACCATATGGGCACCGGGATTCGAACCGATGACCTTTTGCATGAAAGGTAAATGCCTTGCCTCCATGCTATCTCCTGGGCCCCTATTATTGTTATTCTTATAAGAGAAATGAGTATCAGTCCTACGCAAGGTGGTTACATTCGGATATCCTTACTTAAGGATACCCAACTTACATGATCGATGTAAGTCAAATACTTTCACTATAGCTAACTCATCTCTCATAGCTCCTTAATTTTGTATAAAAAAATATACAAGCAAAATTGCTGTTTTCATTGAGTTTATTTATAAAAGTGTGTGTGTTTTTAATAGATTTAAATAGGTACTACTAAAATGCCCATTTTTCCTAAAAAGATTTACTAAAAATTTTTTCAGTGTGTGGACATCTTTTGTTTATTACTATTGGTCTTCAGTACAGAGTAAATAACATCTCCAGCCAAAGAATTCCCAGCATTTGATGCTACTTGTCCCCTGAACCAAATACATTGTATCACATTTAAAAAGAGTTAATTTCATGGACTTTGATTTTTTGATAGACATAATAAATATGAGTACTTGAAAGATGATGTTGATTCTGCTCTTTTGGGTAACCATAAGTTTTTACTGGCAAGGAGCAATTGCTGTTTTAGCCTCTCTAATGGACACATTTAAGCTGTATTTAAAAGGCGCCTTCTGTTCAAAGTGACATACACATTCATAAAATCCAAGGCAAAATATTTATTTTACAAAATGTTAGTATTTATTTTAACAATTCAGTCCTCTTAACAGTTAAATCCTGTAACAAGTGCCTTGATTTGAATACTTTTTTCTACTATATATCTTTGTATCAAGTTATTTCTTCCATTTAATGACCAGAATGTTGAAAAAATGTATTGCATTTTATATCATATTTTATCTCAACTTTATTCAATATATTATCAGCATAGTGTATAAAGTAAAAGCATAATAATGTATAATACTTTACCCTGTGAAAAATAGTTATCTGTACCCAAGATAGGATTTACAATCTCATAGTCATTCTATAGTAATCTTACCTTCTGGCGCAAGGATGTGAGACAGAGAAGGTGGAGAGATCAGTCCCGCTTGTTGGAACTTTGGGTGTGCTGTGGCCTGAGCTCTGTACTCCCACACCAACGACCACTGCTTTTATACTCTCTTCAGTGTTTAGTTTCACAGATATTATGCTGACAATATAAATTTCTCATCTGTAAATAATAGCGTTTTGTTACAAACGATTTCACTCACCCACTCAGTTCATCTGCATGTTATGCTTACATTGGATGAGACATCAAGAAAAGGAAACTTTTTTATTTACTTTCTTGCCTTTTTTTTTTTTTTGACAGGGTGGGGTGGGGGAGAATGGAATGGTTAGCTTAGCTGGAAATTTATCTTTACCCTTACTCAGGCATGAAAATTACTTACGTAAAGTGAATTTTGAGGTTGAAGACAAAAGTCATTACATAGTCCCTGCTTAGTTCCACTTTGAGCATAGTTTAATTGAAGGTCTTACAATTTTTTTTTCTTGATGAGTTACTTGTGATGAATTTATTTGAATAAATGCCTAACTTACCATTTCATCTACCCAAAGAGTAAACCATTCACTCACAGAATGCTTAAAAAGGATAATCTCATACCCACAGTATGGAATTAATTTATAATATATAAATTAAAACTTTGTTGGTTTTGGGGTCATACCTGGTGCTACTTAGGATTTACTCCAGGGTCTCCTCTTGGGCATGTTTATTGCTGGTGTTCATGGCATGCCAGGATTTGAATCCTGGTTGACTGTGTACAAGGCAAGTACCTTACCCATTATACTAGATCTCCAAAACAATAGGTAATAAACTATTTTGTTTCTTTTATTTAGTTTTGTTTTTTGGGTTACACCTGGCAGTACTGAGGGGTTACTCATGATACTGCACTCATGAACTACTCGTGGGAGGCTCAGGAGTCAATATGCAATGTCAAGGATTGAATTTGGGCCAGCTGTGTGCAAGACAAGGACCCCACTATCACTCTAACCCATATAGGGAATTTTTTAAAAAGTCAATTAAATGTCATGTAACAAATTATATCTTATCAAAAAGTAAAAGATGATTAAATATCCACAATAGGTAAATATAGCTAGGCAACATCCAGTAAGGCTTTTTTATTTTAATAAATAATAATAATAAATAATGAATAGAAGAGAACTGGAGCCAGAGAGAACGCATGGAGGTAAGGCGTTTGCCTTGCATACAGAAGGATGATGGTTCGAATCCCGGCATCCCATATGGTCCCCCGAGCCTGCCAGGAGCAATTTCTGAGCATAAAGCTAGGAGTAGCCCCTGAGCGCTCCCAGGTGTGACCCATCCCTCCCCCTAAAAAAAAAGAAAAAGAAGAAGAGAACTGGACATTAATTTTAAAAGGAATGAGATTGGAGAAAACCTGTTGAGATATGATACATATTATCATAGTTCCTGAGCTTTGAGTCTGTCATTTAGGACTTCAGTGATTTATAGAAATCAGCAGATAAATGCATGGTCACTGTAGAAAAGAAAACAGGAAATAATCCAAATAGACAATTTTTAGACAAGTTCAGTATAATCAGTATTATTGGTTTCATTACCATCAACAATATGTTTCCCTTGAGACAAGTCACAATATCTCTGTGTCTTTGCATTCTGATTTAAACTATTTGCATCCTGATTCTATTTGTCAAAAGTGATTACATTAGTTAAATGCCTCTTCTAAAACAAAAGTGCTTGCATTTTACAAAATTATCACAGCATTTTCCAATGTTCCATGTAGAGTCCAAAGTTCTATGACAAAGCTGATTTTAGAGATAAAATTGTGGAGAAACATTTCCAAAGACTATAATCTTAATTTTTGAAATGAGCCCTCATTGAATGTAGTGGAATTTTAAGGTTAAAGAGATAGTTATACAAGGATAATTTGTATAACTGCATATAGAGATAGCTGTATAAGTTAGGTAACCTCAACACTTTTTTAATCTGTAATTACAATGTTTGTACAAAGCCTGGCTATTCAGGAGGTAGTACAAGGACCAATAATAATAAAGAACTTTTTAGAAATGCAGAAACTTGGATCCAAGCCAAGATTTACTGAAAAATAATTCAAATTTTTACCAAGAAATCTAGTTAATTTACACATATGTATATATACACATATATATGTATTGATCTTGGGAAGCACTGCTATTTAAAATATACATTTGGGCCAGGGCGATAGCACAGAGATATGGTATTTGTCTTTTAAGTGGCTACCCAGGATGGACCAGGGTTGGATCCCTGCTGTCCATATGGATCCCTGAGTCAGGAGCAATTTCTGAGCACATAGTCAGGAGTAACCCCTGAGCATCACTGGCTTTGGCTCCAAAACCAAATAATTATAATAATGATAATAATAATAAAAATAATTAAATAAAATAAATGGTTTTCTTCCTTTCTTAACTCCTTACATTGATATTTAAGCCAAGGACAGCTTCTTAGCACTACCAGCAGAGGGGGTGAGAGAGCAGAGAATGGTGGTAAGGGTTATGGGTATAAATAGCATACACTTATAATAAGAGCTTGAAGTATAGATTCATTAATATATCTTATAAAATCGTTCTCTAAGCCACCCGAATAATAGTGAGTATGTGGTATATAATTTTTAAATAATTTATTGGCATTTCTTTATATTTGTCTCTGCCTGTTCTATCTATTGTTCCTTTTCATGTGATGCCAGATTGTGAAGCATCCTAAGAATGGAGCTTTGAAGATGATATCTTAAAAGTTCTTAACACAGCACCTGGCATCAAAATAAATATTCCCTCCCAATGTCTCACTACAAAACTTGTTTCTTTCCCTCAATCTCATTTGTTTTCTTTCATCTCAAAGGAACATTCCTTGTTCCATCAGGAAATTTCCTCTGTTCATATCCAGCCATCAATATTGATTCCTGAGGGTGCACCTCACAACCTGCACCCCAATCCTAACATAATAAGCGAAATGATAACTGAGAATTCGAGAGGTATTAAGAGCCCTGAATATAGCATTTCTCCTTGGGAGGGCAAATCAAGCCCATTAATGGGTTCTATGTTGTCAGAAATTAAGACAGACTTCAAATGTAATTTGGATTTGTGTAATGTCTTTCATTGGTCATGCCAAGCCTGCTTCCTTCTGGCCTTTATTTTTAAACATTAAAATTATTTTGATCTGAGACAGAAAAAGTGCAGCCCTACATTTATACGATTGGTTTTTTTTTAGTTTTTTTT
>PVKC010037573.1:0-12969 GCA_004027635.1 Crocidura indochinensis
ATTGATTTACATATGTTAAACCATCCTTGCATTCCTGGGATAAAACCTACTTGGTCACGGAGGCATTGGATCCTGTTTGCCAGAATTTTGTTGAGGATCTTTTCACCTTTGTTCATCAGGGATATTGGTCTGTAGTTTTCTTCTTTTGCAGAATTTCTATCTGGTTTTGGTGTCAAGGTGTTTAGCTTCATAAAAACTGTTTGGGCGTTATTCTTGATTTTTCAATTTCACAAAAGAGCCTAATGTGAATTGGTAGAAGTTCCTCTTCAAAGGTTTGAAAGAATTCATTAGTGAATCCATCTGGGCCTGGAATTTTGTTTTTGGGAAGACTCTTGATGACCATTTTAATTTTCTTAATAGTGATGTGTCTGTTTAAATATGCATGGTCATCCTGGTTTAACCATGGAAGATTATAAGAGTCCAAGAATTTTCCACTTCCTCCAGGTTTTCATATTTCATGGCATAGAATACCCTTTGAATCTCTGTAGTATCTGTAGTGATCTCTCCCTTTTATTTTCTTTTTTTCTTTTTGATTTTTATTATGACCAAAGTGCATTAGAAATCTTTCACTGCATCATTTATGGAACATAGTGACAATGAATGAGGGGCATTCCTACCACCAGTGCTGTCCCCCTTCTGACCCTGTTCCCAGTATGCATCCCATATCTCCTTCCTTCATCCCCCAGAATGCTAGTGCAACTGGTCTCCACTTTACAGCTTGTTGTAGATTGAGCTCTATTTCACCGTCATTGGAAATAAAAAGGATAAGAAAAAAGGAGAAAAAATTTGGTGACAACTACCAACAAAAGAAAGAGAAAAAAAAAAAGAAAAGGAAAATGGAAGAAAAAAGAAAAAATGGACCTGGCAAATAAAAATAAAAATAAATCTCTAAATAATAACCACAAGAGTGAAAAAGAGAGAGAAAAGTGGAAGAAAAAAGAGGAAGAAAAAACTAACAAATCAAAACAAAACAAGAAAAAGTATGGGTGCCAGAGTGGTAGGGTTTGGCGTTCCCCCCACTTTTTTTTTCTTTTTTGCATAGGCACAATAAGCATTGGGGAAAAAAGGAAATTCCCATGGACTAAGAGATTCAGGGTTTCTCCATCCTTGAAGCATACCATCATGGGATCAACCTCTGGCTCCATATAAACTCATTACCCCATTCCAATGGCTTTTTTGTGATGCCAGGAAAGTTTCCTCTCGGTTGTGTGTGAGAAAATCAGGCCACTGTAGCTAGCGATCTTGGTATTTGCGTGGGTTATAGGTCAGGGTCTAGGATAGAGTCTCTAGGTTCTAGAGGTTCCTATCCATCATTGTTGTTGTGTTCAGTCTTCTGTAACACTTGCTCCCTGTTTTTTGTTCCTAAGCCGAAGCCTAGGATATTATGGATCCAAAGGTTCTGCTCAGTCTCTGTTGTCCAGTTGGAGCTCTGCAATAAGACATCTTGTTGTTGTTGTTGTTGTTGTTGTTTTTATGTGTCCTGGGCTACAGCCTAGGGTAGGGTTTTCCTTATGAGTCCCAAAGTTCAGTCACGGTTGTCAAAGTCAGTTTTCTGTTGTTGGTGCTCTATTTTTCACAGTTCAAAGGACGATATCTCTTTTGATTTCCATTTAGTGTTAGGTGATGTGCTAGGACAGCCTGGTCTTAGGTCAAGTTTTCCTTTCTTCATTATTATATCAAAACTGGCACAAGTTGGTGCCAGAGCAGTGTTATAAATCTCCCAATGGAGCTCTGTTCCTAGTGGTGTTGCCCGGAGCTGTATCATTTCTACTTCGGGATCTGGGGTTTGGGATTGGACTAACACTGTCCAATATCCTAGGAACTGGTTGTATCCACATGTTCAGGATGGGAGGCATCTTCTGCTATAAAAAGTGAGTTCTTATCCCTAGAAGATAAGATCTTTTATCTGTGTCTATGGTTTCCCCTTTTTTACTTTGCCCATACAAAAACGTATGGTGTCATACTGTGTTGCTGGTGCTATTCTGGTTAAGGATTACAGGCTGCACACACAGTCTCTGTCGTCTGGTTTTGTTCTGAGCTTTTATCCCAGTCAAGGCTTTTTGTACTGAGCAGCACCAAAAATGGTAAGGATAGAAAAACAATGTATATATTAAAATAGAAGAAATAAATAAAACTGAGTTAAAAAGAAAAGGTATTCAAATAAAACAAGTGGTGGAGGAGGCTACCTGTATATTTAGGAATACACATCTTAAGATGTATTGTTATACAGGTATTGAGCTTCCATAGGCAATATAAGACTCCCAATTAAGTCTTTTGCTGTATTCTTGTGGGGAGTAAAAGCCAAGGTACTTTTTGATTCACAGGCCTTGGAAGTGAGTTTGAGAGATGCTTTGCTGCTTTACGAGACCATATAGTGTTTTTGAGCTGGGAATTTTGCTGAGGCTGATTCCTGTATCGTGCAACAGTCCATGATCACGATTTGGTGGGGGTGAGAGGTGTCATCAAGCATGAGTTAGCAGACGTGCTGGTTGTAGTTCTTTGCTGAGGCATGAGAACGGGAACCCCGAGGGTATCTTTCATTGAGGAGCTGGAAGGTGGTCTTTTGGGGCAGGAGGTCAATCTTGGTACCTATGGAGTTAGGAACTGAGGGTAAAGAGGGTTAAATTAGGGGAAGTAAACAAATCAGGATTGGAAGATGAGGGGATAGAAGAAGCACAGGGGTAGGGGAGAGGCAATACATGACAGGGGCTATATTCAATATAGATAGATAGATAGATAGATAGATAGATAGATAGATAGATAGATAGATAGATAGATAGATAGATAGATGAATTGTTTGTGATTTTGGTGTGAAATCAATACAGAAAGTCATGCCCATATAAAGACTGACTTTAAAGATCTACTTGAGTGTTATCATACAAATCTTTGGCATTCCATTTCCTTTCCTAGAAACCATCTAGAATAAAGAACATTTTTAGATAATACTTAAAAAGTATATTTGTCGTGCCCGTGCGGTTATGAAAATGAGGATTAGTAAGGAAAGACACCACTGCAGGGGGTCCAGTATGAATACGGGAGGAGTTTCCCTCCTCCCCCCTCCCCCGAGAGCCCAGTTGCCAGACTTGGTCCTAAAGACCAGTTTGGCTTGGGGGAATCTCGGCCTCCTGGACTATGTGGTCAGCCCAGAAGGCCATTGGCCAGCTGTCTGCCCAGATTCCCAGCCATATCCATAGGAGAGGAGCAGGAATCCTGGCATGTGGAGTCTTCTGGGTTCAGCTGCAGCCTCCCTCTCCAGTATGAAAAAGCAGCGGGGAGGAATTTGCCTCCTCGCCATTCCCCCAGAGCTCCGATGCCAGACCTGGCCTTGAAAGCCATCCTGGCATGAATCTCCCCATTTTCATTCCTATTCTGGTGTATTAGATTTCTCTCTGTTTCTTTGTGAGTTTTGCTAGTTGCTTATAAATCTTGTTTAATTTTTTAAAGAACCAACTTTTGCTTTTGTTGATCTTTCGAATTTTTTAGATTTCCATTTAAATGATTTCTGTTCTAAACTTTGTTATTTCCTTTTGCCTTACCTATATTTGGTTCCTTTTGTTGGTCATTGTATAGTTCTAAAAGCTGTGTCATTAAGCTTTTTATATAGGCCCCTTCTTCCTTTCTGATGTGTGCTTGCAAGGTTATAAATTTTCCTCTTAATACTTCTTCTTTTTTTGTGTCCCATAAATTCTGACAATTTGTATCGTCATTATCATTTGTTTCCAAGTATGTTTTGATCTCCTTTTTGATTTCATTTTGGACTCTGGTTATCCAGTAGTGAACTGTTTAGTTTGCAGCTGTTAAAGTTTTTCTTCTGTGTTTTTTTTAAGTCCAAATCTAATTTCAGTGCCTTGTGTCAGTGCAGGTAATTTGTAAAATCTTTATCCTCTTGATTTTATGGAGATATGTTTTATGGGCCAGCATGATGTGGCCTATCCTGGAGAATGACCCATGTACATCAGAGATGAATGTGTATCCATTTTTCTGGGGATGAAGTGTCATACACACATACACACACATACATACATATACATACTAGTCCACTTTCTTCCATTTCTCTTTTCAGAGATAATATATTCTTATTGGTTTCAACCTGGTACCTATCGAGGTGTGTCAGGGCAATGTGGAGATCTCCCACTATTATTTGCTAGTATTGATAACTTCTTTCAGGTTTGTCAAGAGTTGTATTAATATCTTGCAGGTTCATTTAGGTACATATATGGTGAGGAGTGTGATTTCTTCTTGTTGTACATATCCTTTGATTAGTAAAAAGTTATCATCTTTTTCCCTTATAACTTTTCTGAATCTAAAGTTTGTTTCAGCTGATACTAACATGGCCTCTCTGGCTTTTTTAAGGGTGTATTTTCTTAGATGATTTTCCTCCAGTCTTTGATTTTGAGTCTATGCTTGTTTTGATTATTCAGATGTGTTTCCTGTTGGCAGCAGGATTCAGCTTTCTGATCCATTTTGCCACTCTGTGTCTCTTAGCAGGTGCATTTAAGTCCATTGTTGTTGAGAGAGATAGTGATCATGTGATTTAGTGTCATCTTTATGTAGAAGTTTGGTGTATCTGTTGCTCTTTCTTTCCTTAAACCTTTTAGCTTTTGTTTTAGGGTTGGTTTTGAGTCTGTAAAGTTTCTGAGCTGTTTTTTATCTGTGAAGCCATATATACTTCTTCAAACCTGAAAGTGAATCTGGCTGGGTGTAGTATTCTATGTAAATCTTTCATTTCATTGAATTTTGTCACTATAATCCACCCTGTCTTCTGGCCTTGAGGGTTTCTTGTGACAGGTCTCTGTAAATGTTAAGGATGCTCCTTTGAATGTAATTTTCCTTTTTGATCTTGCTGCTTTCAGTATTCTATCCCTATCTGTGGGATTTGTCATTGTGATTAGGATGTGTCTTGGGGTACTTTTCTTTGGGTCTCTTTTATTTGATACTCTTCTGGCATGCAGGATTTGGTTGTATGCAGTCTTTAGCTCTGGAAGTTTCTCTATAATAAAGTTCTTGATTGTTAATTATTCCTGGCAATTTTCTTCCAGGTTTCTAGAACTCCAATGATTCTTATGTCGTTTCTGTTGAATTTATCAAACATTTCTATTTTAATCTGTTCACTATCTTTGAGTATTTTTTTATTGTCTCATCATTTGCTTTTAGTTTCTTTTCCAATCTCTTCTGCTCTATGGAGTTATTATGCATCTCATCTTCCAGCTCACTAATTCTGTCTTCAGCTGCTATTCCTCTATTGGAGAGGCTTTCCATAAAGTTTTTATTTCCTCTACCATATTTTTCAGCCCTGTTATTTCAGTTTGGAGTTTTCTGATTTCTATATTTGCAGTCTGTTCAGATTGATCTGTGTTTTCTTTGAGTTCTACTAACATCCACCGTATTTCTATTCTAATCTCCTTATCTGAGAATTTAATTAGGTGGTTGGTATTTTTTGGTCATCAGAGAGGCCACCTTCATTCTCTATTCATGCTGTTGTCCTGCATTGTTTCCCCATTGTCACTCTTGAAGTGCGATTATTACTCTGTGTTGTGATGAGGTTCATGTTCTATAAGAAGTGCGTGGCAGTGGAACGAAGCAAAGAAGCTGCACTTTTTTTTTCCTGTGTTCTTTGTCATCAGAAATCAGGAAGTAGTCACAGATGTCACTTTTTAAATTGTCCCCTTTATCCCAAAGACAGGAAGAAATTATCCCCCATCCTTGTGGGTGGAAGCACGCTTACCTGAGGTTAGGCACTTGGGAGCAGATTTTGCCATGTTCTTCCTTGATTGCCAATGGGGATCATGAGTCATCTGCTTGGTCTTATCTCAATCCTGCTGCTTGCACAGACAGGAAACTATGAATTCTCACCTTTTATTTAAAAAAATTAATTTCTTTATGTTAGCACCATGGTATAAGCATATTCATAGTTAGGTTTCAGTCATAAAACTTACATGCCCCTTCAACAGTGCAACTTTCCCACCATTAATGTCCCCCATTTCCCTCCTCACACACACCCTGCTTGTCTTCAAGACAGGGACTCTATTTCTCTCTTACACACACTATCATCATGGTAGTTCTTAGTATAGTTATTTCTCTATTTGCGATCACCACCCTTTTGGTAACCTTCATATCATGGGCTATCCTTCTGGCCCCCATCTATTGTCTCTGGGTACTATAACTATACTGTCTTTTATTTTTCTTAAATCTCACAAATGGTTGAGACTATTCTGTGTTTATCTCTCTCCCTCTGACTCATTTCACTCAGTATAATACTTTCCATATCCATCTCTATAGAGGAAAATTTCATGACTTCATTTTTCTGACAGCTGCATAGTATCCCATAGTGTGTGTGTACCACCATTTCTTTAGTCAGTCATAAGCTGTCAGCACATGGATTGTTTCCAGATTCTGTATATTGTAAATAGAGTTGTAATGAATATAGGCACTCAGAGAGCATTTTTTGTATTGTGTTTTTTTTGTTGTTCAAAGGGTTTATTCCTAGGAGTGATATTTCTGAATCATATTGGAGCTCAATTTCCAGTTTTTGGAGGAATATCCATATTGTTTTCCAGAAAAGCAAGACTAGACAGCATTCCCACTAGTAGGGAACGAGAGTTTCTCCCTTTCTTCCTTTCTCTCATGCCAGCACTGATTGTTTTAATTTTTTTGTGATGTGTGCCAGTCTCTGAGGTGTTATAAGATGACACACAACTATTAACTCAAAACAAAAGCACTTCCCCATCTTCCATTTCTTTTGAATCTCTCCCTTTGATATATAAAAGCTCACCTGAGTCACTTGACCTTTCCACTACCGGTGAATTGGTATTGGCTTAATAAAGAAAGAGCAGTTTGGCTTGGCATGCTTGGAGAGACACCCTGAGGAGAGGAAAGGAGAGGCCACTGACTCGAGGACTCACTCCTGCTTGGCTTGGTTTAATCATTCTTTGCCTCTACTCTACTTCTTCAGACACATCCGCCCAAGCTAGAAATACAATGTGTGGAGTGATCTAACAACTCATGGGAATTTATTTTACATGAGATGATAACTTATTATTGTTTTGATTTGCATCACCCTTATTATTAGTGATATGAAGATTTTATCATGTGCTTTTTGACCAAATGTGCTTTTTCTTTGAAGAAAAGTCTGTTCATTTCTTCTTCCCATTTTTGATGGTGTTAGATGTTTTTATTTCTAATTCAGTTTAAGGTTTTTTTTTTTTTTTTTTTTGGTTTTTGGGTCACACCCGGCAGTGCTCAGGGGTTACTTCTGGCTCCATGCTCAGAAATTGCTCCTGGCAGTTACAGGGGACCATATGGGGCACCGGGATTCGAACCAATGACCTTTTGCATGAAAGGTAAACGCCTTACCTCCATGCTATCTCCCAGGCCCCAGTTTAAGTTTAACTCGTCCCTTTATTCATAGGTTTTCCTAGTGGTTTATTGATCATTTTTTTTCTCTCTCAAAAAACCAAGTTTTGCTTTCGTGGATCTTTCAGATTGTTCTTTTTGGACATCCACTTCATTAATTTCTGATTAATTTCTGAAAATTTTATAATTTTCTATATCCTCTGGCTACCTATTTTGATTTATTTTGTTGATTAATTTCTACTTTATAAGCTGTATTATTAAGTTATTTGTGTAGTTTTTATACATACATTTATATATAATATATCTAATTTATATAACCTCTTTATATATTTATTTATTCCTTCCTGATATGTGCTTGCAAAGCTATAAATATTCTTCTTAGGGGCCGGGCGGTGGCACTGGAGCTAAGGTGCCTGCGCTAACCTAGGACGGACTGCGGTTCGATCCCCCGGTTCCCCATATGGTCCCCCGTGCCTGCCAGGAGCGACTTCTGAGTGAATAGCCAGGAGTAACCCCTGAGCGCCACCAGGTGTGGCCCCTCCCCAAAATAAATAAATAAATAAATATTCTTCTTAGTACCTCTTTTGCTGTGTCCCACAAATTCTCATAATTTGTGACTTCATTTGCATTTTTTCAGGAATCATTTTTTTAATATTGGTACCTACTTTCTTTTTTAAATTTTTATTGTGATCAAAGTGATTACAATTGTTTCACAGAAATATTTAAGGCGCATAGTGACAATGAATGAGGGGTATTTTCACACACCCCCTCCTGAGTTGTCTTCCCTCCACCCCTGTTCCCAGCATTCATTCCATATCTCGCCCTCCTTATCCCCCTGTTTCCAAGAATCTTTTGATTTCATCTTTGTCTCATTGGTTGTTCAGTAGTGTGCTGTTCAATTTCTAGGTGTTAAAGTTTTTCTCTGTAGCTGTTTGTAGTTTACTTATAATTTCAGTGCATTATGATCTGAAAAGGTTGTATAATTTCTGTCCTCTTGATTTTATGGAAATTTGTTCTATGGGTCAGCATGTGGTTTATCCTGGAGAATGACCCATGTAAAATGGGAAAGAATGTGTATCCCATTTTCTGGGGTGGAGAGTAACTATATATATACTTATATGTATATACATATATATGTAAATATATACATATATACACATATATGTGTATGCATATATCTACTAGGCCACTTTTTTCTATTTCTCCTTTTAGAGCTAGTATAATTTGTTAGGTTTCAATCTTGTTGACCTATGAATGGGTGAGAGGATGGTGTTGAGGTTTCCCACTATAATAGTGTTGCTATAGATGTCTTTTCTTTTTTTAGATTTCTCAACAATTGTTTTAAATACTTTACTGGTTCCTTATTGGGTACATAGAAATTTAGGGATGTGGTGTCTTCCTATTGTATATATCCCTTGAATATTATGAAATGTCCATCTTTGTCCTTTATAACATTTTTAAGTCTAAAATTTGTATCTTCAGATATTATAAAGGAATTGTTTGCTTGGATAATTGTCTTTCAACCTTTGATTTTGAATCTATGCTTGAATATTCAGGTGTGTTCTTTGTAGGCAGCAGACTTTTGGTTTCAGCTTTTTTTTTTTTTTTTTTTTTTTTTTTTTTTTTTTTTTTTTTTTTTTTTTTTTTTTGGTTTTTGGGTCACACCCAGTGATGCTCAGGGGTTACTCCTGGCTATGCACTCAAAAGTCGCCCCTGGCCTGGGGGATAATATGGGGCGCGGGGGATCGAACCGCGGTCCGTCCAAGGCTAGCGCGGTAAGGCAGGCACCTTACCTCCAGCGCCACCACCCGGCCCCTGGTTTCAGCTTTTTGATCTATTTTGCACATCTGTGTCTCCTTAATGGTTCATATAGTCCATTTATGTTGAGAAAGATTATTGTCAAGGAATTTAGTGTCATCTTTGTATAGGAATTAGTGTGTCTCTTGGTCTGTCTTGTCCTAAAGTAGACCTTTCAGTTTGTCCTTTATTTTTTTATTTATTTTTATTTTTGTTTTTGGGCCACACCCGGTGACGCTCAGGGGTTACTCCTGGCTATTCGCTCAGAAGTCGCTCCTGGCAGGCACAGGGGACCATATGGGGAACCGGGGGATCCAACCGTGGCCCATCCTAGGTTAGCGCAGGCACCTTACCTCCAGCGCCACCACCCAGCCCCCTCAGTTTGTCTTTTAAACTGGTTTTGAGTCTATAAAGTTTCTCAGCTGTTGTTTATCTGTGAAGTCACTTATGCTTTATTCAAACCTGAATTGTACATTTGGTTGGGTGAAGCAGTCTTGGCTGGTGTGGTGGTGCAAGTGGTAAGATTTCTGCCTTGCCAGCATCAAGCCTAGGATGAATAGCAATTAAATCCCCTAGCATCCTATTTGGTCCCCCCAAGCTAGGAGAGATTTCTGAGCGCATAGCCAGAAGTAACCCCTGAGCGTCACCGGGTGTGGCCAAAACAAACAAACAAACAAACAAAAAATAAAAAAGAAAAAAAGAAAAAGAAATAATACATGAACATGAGACAGGTACATTTCACATACCCCCTAAACCCAACTCTATTCTTGTGCCAATAAAAACTACAAATGATAAATTAGTGATTTTTATTTGTAATTTTTTATTTGTAAATTATGTTTATATCTAAATACATATTTGAATATATGCAACAATTTTAATAATAAATTTGTCTCTATACTGATAATATATGTGACTAGGTATCTGAGTGCGTACATATACAATTTTCTTCTTGTTTTTATGTACTTTTCATGTATAGTACTTTTATGTACAGAAAATACTTGTTTCTATAGCATATTAAAAAGATGTTTTAAAAAGTTGTACCTTACTGTGGCTAGAGCCATATAGTACAGCAGGTTGGGTATTTTCCTTGCATGCAGCTAACCCAGGTTCATTCCTGGCATACTATATGGTGCATTGAACACTGCTAGGAGTAATTCATGAATGCAGAGCCAGGAATAACACCAGAACACTGCAGGATGAAGCTCTAAAACAAAACAAAGAAAAAAGGGAAGTATCTTACTGGAATCTCTTGGGCTTTGTCACAATGAATGTAGGCAGCCTTCCCCTATTTATGCTTCTGGAAGTCCTAGCAGCCTTGGAGGTTTGTCTATACCTTTGCCCAGAGATAACTGTGTACCCTTGTCCCTGTTGCCCATTGCTTGCCATCTGTCCCTTCTCTATCACCCTGTGTTTTTCTTTTTTTCTCTATACCTTTGGGCAAGGGTGATTTACGTATTCACCTTTTCAAACATTGTGTTTCCTCATAATGTTCACCTAAATACCACATATATATGAGATATTATCTGTGTTTGTCCTTCTTCTATCTTACTTCATTTAACACAATACATTCCAGTTGCATCCATGCAGCAAAATGCACAATTTCATTGTTCCTTACAGCTTTATAGTATTCCATTGTGTATATTTAACATACCTTCATGATCAGCTTAACTGTAATTGGACATCTCAGTTTCTTATAAATTTCAGCTATTTTCTTTACATACGTCCTTTTGGAAAAAAATGTTTTCTGTCCTATGAATAGATTCTCAAAAGTGGGATATAAAAGTGAGTCATAACATTAATAAAAAAAAATATAAAAAAAAAGAAAATAAAAAAAATGAAAAAAAAATGAGTCATAAGGTAGTTCAACTCTAATAAATTGAGAGTACTTCATATATTTTCCACAAGAGTTGAAACAGATAACATCTATATGAACAGTGGATGAGAGTTACTTTTTCAATACATCCTCACCAAACCAGATTGTTTCCTGGATTGGAACAATATTTTTGATGTGCACTATTTCCATTGATGCTCGATGGTATCTATTTTTTATTAATTTAAATTTCACTAATAATAAATATCAATAATTATTTCATCAGAATAAAATTTAGAAGGTGGTTAATTTGTCTTTATTTTTCCTTCATAATGTTATTCCATTCCCTAGATTACACAAGAAATGACAGTATTGGGATATTGGTAAGTAAAATCTTTTTTACAAGGATTCTTAAACCACATATATGTTGTATAAATCAATATGGTATTACGTAGGAGTAATAAAAATAAGTGGTGTTGGCGCCAGAGAGATAGCACAGTGGTAGGACATTTGCCTTTCACATGGCTAATCCAGGATGGACCTCAGTTCGATCCCTGTCATCCCATATGATCCCCCAAGCCAGGAGCGATTTCTGAGCGCATAGCCAGGAATAACCCCTGAGCGTCACTGGGTTTGGCCCAAAAAACAAAATAAAAAAAATAATAATAATAATGACTGGTGTTAACTATACAGCCTTTCCTGACTTTTATTTCTTTCTCAATATTAATCTCAAATGTTACTAGATATAATCTTATTGGTATAAAATGGATTGGTATATGGTATAAGAATTAGTATATGGAATGGATTAGCTTATTCTAATTATGGTTTTGTAGTCTGAATTTAATGACAATCCATCCATATTAATTTTTAAAATAATTTGCTTATATTTGGTATTGGCAAATATATATTTTCTATATTTTTGTATTAACAATTTGTCATGAATTATGAAAGAAAAGGATTTCTCTAAGGTAGTTTTATATTAAAACTACATGTCTCACTTGTAGGACTCTTCAGAACTTATACCAACAGTAAATATTAGTTAAATATTGATTTTTATTTAAAAACAGGATAATAAGATCATTTGTAGTGAAAATACAGATATTTCTATGTAAGTGCCTTGATTTTATTAGATTTAATTGTTTATAAGTATTGATTTTTAAGAAAATAGGGACATAAAATTTTTCTCTGAAATAAAAAATTTTCACATTTTTACATAGTGAATCATGACAGAGAGGTTCATAACCTCTCGATAACAATGGCACCCAATTAGGCAACAGTTAACTGAAACGAATAAAATATAAATATTCTGAATCAAAATATGGTGATCCAAAAAGGCCACAAAAGATCTTTTGCTCTTTTCCTCAGCTTTGAGTTGAGTTTCCTCAAACTCCTAATTTGCCTAATCAAGTGGCAAATAATACTAGTCTACCTGCCCATTCTACTTGGTCATGTTACTTGATGGTGGCCAGTAAGAAGTTCTAGAAAATATGAAAAAGACACCATTATAAAGGAAAGCTGTTTTCTTCCACTGTTTTCTCAGCATATGATGGGAGAACTCAATGTCATTTACCCGAGGGGCAAATCATAGTCAATATTCAAAAAGTTTATGCTGCAAGAAAGTTCTTTTCTGGGTTATTGCTTTGTATTTGCATGGATACAACTGCTATCAGATAATTAGATTTGCTTGAATTTGACAAAGAAAAAAATTACCGATCTGAACAAAGATCTGTATTATCTTTTTTTGCCTTTCATATCAGTTCATTTATTCATGCACGCATGTATTCATGCATTCCACCTGCTCTGGCACTGAATGCTGAATAACTCAGAGCCCAGCATGGAGGAAGTTTAGATTCTCTCTAACACACACAATCTCCAGAGCTGGACTCACTTGACTAGTGAGAACAGCTGTTTGGGAAGACACCTAAGAGGTCAGCTTGTCAAGCCTTTTGTTCTTTTCCACAGATTAAACTGTTGCTGAGAAGAGAGAGAGAGAGACAGAGAGAGAGAGA
>PVKC010037574.1:0-12961 GCA_004027635.1 Crocidura indochinensis
TTTTTTTTAGAAAGGATGGAATACAGACTGGTGGTTGACAAAGTAATCAATACATTTCTTAATGTGTTTGTCTCCTGAGCCATGATTCTTATTATTTGGGAAAAGCTCAGTTTGAACTATTCTTCCTGTTCTGAATCACTCCAGCTTTGAATTGTGTTTCTTCTTATTCTGTGTTCTCACTCTTATACACCTCTTCTTTGAATGTTTGCAAAATCACTGCTTACTTAAAATCTCCATCTACATGTTTCAAATGAATCACAGCCCCATTATGACCTATATTATAATGACCTATATCTATGATCTCCCCCATTATCACCTACTCAATTTCACTCACCCATGTCCCAATGAAAGGCACAACCATCTTCATACAATGAACAAACTAAGGAACCAGAAGTCATGTTTAATGCTCTGTTTTACCTCACTTTTATCCATCCTGTCCATATGCAAAAGTCATTCAAATATTGCTAAAGTGGTCAATCAATAATTAATTAGATGTGATCTAATTAGAAGAAGTGAGAGAGAAATAAAAACAACAGAAACTTACAAAAAAAACCCACCTGGGTTTCTAATTGTTAAAGATTCAGTTCTATCACCCAAAACTGCTTGCTTTCAACTCACTGACTGCTGCAAAATGTTACAGAAGATATTAGATAAACTTGCAGTGGTGATGCTAGATTGGTAAATTATGTCTCTGCACAAAATGCACAGCCTCAACTAGTATCAAACTGTATTCCCAATCTTTCAACTAAGGGTGTAAAAGTGTGTAGATTCAAATATGGCTAGGAACTCCTTAAAGGTAGATTATTCTAAGTATAAAATGATTCAAGATCATGCTATGAAGTAATAGGTAATAAAGACAGGTAAGATAGACCCTGAAACTTTTTTTTTGCATAGGGTGGGCTACACCTGGAGGTGCTTCAAATTGTTCAATGCACCTATTTTTTTTAGTTTCCTGTTCTGGCAATAAATACTGCAGCTGTCAGATTTCTGTAATTAAGTTCCTAGATGAATTCTTTCCTTTGGGAAGATGAAGAATTGTGGTTCATAGGGCATATTCCCCTGTTTTTTTTCCAATAACAAATTAAGAGAAAGTTACATGGTGACATGTAGAGAAAGTGTGTTTATCAACTTCAGCTAGCAGGTGGACTTGAAGATGGCAGATTTACATCCTTAAAGTTCACATGGTCACTAGTATCAGACTCTATGGGGGAAAGGAGCAGGAAGTACTTTTTGAGAAGGGATAGTTGGTGAGTAGTTGGTGCTAGTGTGATCAATATATCCCTTCCTGGGCTGGTTCCTTAAGGTAATGTTGCATAGAAAATCTAAAGATTTCTGTTGTATCTAAAGATACTCTGAATGCTGTATGAGAGAGTCTGAGGATAACATTCTTAGCCTTTCAAAAATCCCTGCCCAAAGAGTAGCAGAATTTTAATTTTGTATCAGCTCTGAAAATATTTTGGGCCCAAATCCACAGCATTATGAAAGTTATGTTGACTTGATCTCCTGGTTTTGCATTCTTCTAACTGCAGTCAATTTCCTGGCCTTAGTTGAAATGATTCCTCAATTTAAAGTTCTTTCTCTAGAAAGCCTGTCTAGAGTACAGGCTGGTGTGGGATGGGGAGGAGGTACACTTGGGATATTGGTCATGGGGATGTTGCACTGGTGAAGGATTTTATATATATATTAATATATATTAAAGAATCAAAAGAAAAGAAAAGAAAAGGCCTCCCAATTCTTACCACAGGCTGTGTTCTTTACACTGACTATATAAAAAGAAGAGGTACAGTAAATGCACACCATATACACCTCAACCCTTTGCCCGGTCTGTATTGTGAATTGGGGGACAAAAAAATAAAGTTCTCTATTTGGCCTCTGAAAAAAATATGTAATTTACATTGGCGTATTAGGTCCCATAGTTAATTTTTTCCTTTTATAATAAAAGAACATAACCTAAGTTGTATATACAAGCATTCACCTCACATATATTTACCTCACATTTAGTATTAGCCACAGGGACCAGAAAAAAGATTCAGCTGCTTCTTCTTATTATGGTTCCTTAGTTGTTCTAGACTTTGGTTAATTGATATTAGGAGTTTTAAAACTTTTCTATCCATAACTCATTCTATCTAAAATATTTCAAGTGACTTTTGGTATTAAAATATATAAATAATTTGATAATAAATCAAACTTATTTTAAAACAAATTTTCATTACTTCCACATTCAATTATGCAACTTCTACTAGGAGTGACTTATAGTTTAAGAAGCTACAATAGCTGGTCAGATAGATTTGAACTTGTCTTTTTTTTCCTTCATTTCTTTCTTCCAATGAGTTAAGTGACCACATTTTGACTTGAATTCATTAATAAAGTTCTGTACTAGTTAAACCTTAGGTTGCTCAATAAAAGCAGACCTCAGTTCCTTGGGCACAGACTTTCTCTTTTCCTGTGACCTCATAATGACTCAGGAATACGAGATAATTTCCAAGTCTTACAAGAAGGAAATTGCACATTTTTCAGATTTCTCATGATTGCCAAAGTGCAGCAATCATATTAGAACCCCCAAAACTGTTTCAATTCTGTAGTTGGCTTATAGGGGAAAATATATTAGAAAGCTACCAGGATCCGGGTATCTCCAAGTATTTCTAATTGTTAGTATTATTATCAATAGTTTGAGACATAGAAAAACGTGTTCTAAATGGCTCAGTCTCTTTCTCTTCTATCTCAATCTCTTTCTCTCTCATTCAAACACACTCAAATCCTTTGACTGTCATTTAATCAATGAAGCTCACTCCTATTTCTCAAACATTTTCTATCTCAGCGACATTGTGTGTCGACATTATCCCTCCTCCACCTTCTTTGCCTAGTCAATATGTAACTATGCTTCTTGTCTCCATTAAACCTTCCCAGACTGTGCCAACAGGTTCAACTCACTTATAATAGTCTCTTTTATTAACACTAATAGCTGCAATTAAATATTTATTCCTGTGCTCATTAGGTCAGCATCTGTTTCCCCACTTGATAAGCTATATAATGGCATAAATTAGTTCACTGGCTTATCCTCAATATTATTTAATGCAGTACAAAGTACATATTTAATAAATATTTAATACATTATTGACTGACCAAATTATAAATGTATGAGTGAGATCATGTTATTGATGTGTTATTATAACTTGCTAGAATCTTTAAAATGATTAGAATCATTATGTAGAAGGATATCGTGGACCAATTCTTTTCAAAGATTTTGGTGTATCAGTGATACCTGCCTGTATGATATTACTTATAAATTACTCATATACTACTATTGTTACCTCAATTCACAGGTACAGATATGTATTGTTTATTTCTGTAGCATTTATTATCTGATAAGATACTAGAAATTTTATATATTATTGCTCTGTTTTGTGTGATTTTTGTGTTTTTAGATTTGAATCACTTGCAGCTATTTATCACAGGTATGAATACATTTTTTAATTATTTAAACACTGATTTATTAATAGTAAACCAGTTGCTAAAGGTTGCTAATAATACAGTTGATTCTTTTCAGATATATAAAATTGTTCATATTGAGCGTTAGTCATAAAATATACAAAATCCCTCACCAGTGCACATGTCCCACCAATAATGTTCCCAGATTCCCTCTCTCCTCCCACAGACCTCACCTCTGCTTGTATCTGTGGCAGACTTTTTTTCTATCATTCTTCCTTTTTTTCCCCTCTTAGACACAGTGCTTTGCAATGTTGTTACTGAAGGGTTTTATGTGTATCACTTTATCTCCTTTGAGCACCTGATTCTTGTCCATTTTGATCATTTCCAATTATCATAATCATAGTGGTTCCTTCTCTCCCAAACTACACTCCCCCACTCTTTGTGGCAAGCTTCCTACCATGAACTAGTCCTTCTAGTCTCCATCCCTTTATCTCTTACTGATATCACCATATTATTTGTTGGGGGGCTTTCAGAAGCACTCAGAGGTTATACCTTGCTCTCCACACTCAGAAATTAACCCTTGTAGACTTAGGGGATCATACGGGATGCCAAGAGTAGAATCTGAATCATCTAATGTAAGACAAATGCCAACCCCACTGTGTTACTGCTCTGGCCTCTACCATAATATTTTATATGTCACAAATGAATGCAAAGAATCTTTAAAATGATTGGAATCATTATGTAGAAGAATATCTTGGACCAATTCTTTTCAAAGATCTTGGTGTATCAGTGATATCTGCCTGTATGATATTACTAGTAAATTACTCATATATTACTATTGGTTATCTCAATTCACAGAAAATTATTTGTCTATCCCACTTCCACTGGCTCATTTTGCTCAATATAATACTCTTTTTTGTTTGTTTGTTTTTTTGGGCCACACCCGGTGACGCTCAGGGGTTTCTCCTGGCTATTCGCTCAGAAGTCGCTCCTGGCAGGCACGGGGGACCATATGGGAAACTGGGGGATCGAACCGCGGTCCATCTATGTTAGCGCAGGCACCTTATCTCCAGCACCACTGCCCGGCCCCAATACTCTCAATAACCATCCATCTGTACACAAATTTTATGACAGTCTTAATATATTCAAGACTATTCCACTAACCTAAATTCCTGTCTTTATTGCAATACCATGCTATTTTAATGATTACTGTTCTATGGTATAGTTTAAATTTTGGGAAAGCGATTCCTCCCATTTCTTTTTTCTAACAGCTGCATAGTATTCCATTGTATAGACACAACACAGTTTCTTTAGCCGTTCATCTCTGACACTTGAGTTGTTTCCAGATTCTGGTCATTGTGAATAGTGCTACAATGGACATAGGAATGCAGAGGGTTTATCTGCGTTTTGTTTGGGGGAAGCTGGGCTATATCCCTAAAAGTATTGTCACAGATCATATGGAAACTTAATTTCCAATTTTCTGAGAAATATACATATTGTTTTCCACAAAGGTAGGCTTAATCAACATTCCCACCAACAGTGAATGAGAGCCACTTTCTCCCTTCATCTACACTAGTACTGTTTGTTCTGTATGATGTGTGGTAGTCTCTGTGGTGTGAGAGGTTATCTCACTATTTTGATTTGCATCTCCTTGAGGATAAATGATGTGGAGCATATTTTTCTGTGCTTTTTGATCATATGTATTTCTTCTTTGAGAAAAAGTCTGATCAACTCTACTTCCCATTTTTGATTGGAGTCAAGTTTTTTTCTTGTTAAGTGCATGTGTGACTTATATATCTTAGAAATTAATCCCTTATCTGCTGGGTATTGGATGAATAGTCTCTCCCATTCCTTGGTTAGTCTTTGTTTCTTAGTCACCATTATCTTTGAAGATCTGAAGAATCTTAGTTTAATATAGTCCTATTTGTTTATCTTTCCTTCCATTTGCTTGGCCAATGGTGTTTCATTCTTGAAGATGGCTTTAGCTTCAATGTCATGTAATATACTGTCTATATTTTTCTCTAAGTACCTTATGGTTTCAATTCTGATTTCTAGGACTTTAATCCATTAAATAGAGGTCTGAGTTCACTTTTTATGCATAGAGTAGACCACACTTTTTTAATAACACTGGTTGAAGGGGTTTTCTTTATTTCACTTTGTATTGCTTGCCTCCTTATCAAAGATTAATCAATCATATACCCAAAAGTCAGTCTCAATATATTCAAGACTATTCCACTAACCTAAATTCCTGTCTTTATTGCAATACCATGCTATTTTAATGATTACTGCTCTATGGTATAGTTTAAATTTTGGGAAAGTGATTCCTCCCATTTCTTTTCCCCAAGAATTGCTTTAGCTATTCACTGATGCTTAATGTTTCATATGAAGTCAAATGATTGCTGTACTATTTTGAAAACCTGGCATGGGTCTCCTTATAGGGATTGCATTAAATCTATATAATGCTTTGGAAAATATTGCCATTCTAATGTTGTTAATCCTCTCAATCCATGAGCAGGAATGTGTTTCTATTACCTTGTGTTCCTATTTGTTATTCAAAGTGTAATATTCTAGTTATCTTTGTATAGATCTTTTACCTCTTTTTGGTGATTCTAAGATACTTGATTTTATTATTCACAATTGTAAAAGGCATTTAGTGTGCCTATGTAAAAAGGAAAATAAAAAAGAAAGAAGAACAACCTTTATTTGAGAAGTCACTAGTCTAGTTTTTGTTGTTCTTCTTCTTGTTGTTTGTTTGTTTGTTTTTTTCTTCATAGCTGATGATTTTTTATTTTGGTTTATTCTTTTTTATTTTTTGTACTTCTGTTGTTACTTCCTTATTGTTTTGCTTTGTTACCTTTTTCTTCTTTTATTCCCTTTCTTCTTCTAAATGGATATTTATAACACCTAGACAGTCTCCTCCTAGTTTTTCTTTTTTTTTTTGTTTGCCATATTTTTCTTCTCTTCTACAATACCTTTTCTTATATATCCAATAGAATCATATTACTGGAATCATCTTGCCTAGCCTTATAATTGGAGGGGGAAAGTTGGATGGTACCAAGACCAGACCTAGTCATATGTTCATTTGGTGGAAATAAAAAATTATCAGACTTGAATACCAAATCCAAAGTCAACAACAATAGTATCAATACTCAATCTAGAACAAGCTGTACAAGGAGGGAATAGATGCACTAGCATTACGAGGAGATAAAGGAAGGATATGTGGGTTACATGCTGGGAACAGAAGTGGAGGAAGGACAACACTGGTGATGGGAATGCCTCTCATTCATTGTCACTATGTGTCTTAAATATAACTGTGAAAGATTTGTAATCCACCTTGACTACAATAAAGAAAATAGACCTGTTCAAATATTACAGATCATTTGGCTCAAGATTAGTAGGTTATAGGCATCCAAAACATTTATTCATTTCTTTTAGGTTCTCTTATTTTGCTCATAATGAATCTCAAAGTAATCTGTGATTAATCTTTGAATTTAAGCCATTATCTGTTGTGATATCCCCTTTTTATTTTGGATTCACTTTATTAGGGTTCTTTTTATTTCATTGTGAATCTGGCTAATGGTTTATTGATCTTGTCCATTTTTTTCAAAGAACTCACTCTTGTTTTCATTCATCCAAGTATTGTTTCTTGGTTTGTCTTTGGGATATCTGGTTCATTGATTTCTACTGTAAATTTTATTATTTCCTTCTGCTTGCCTACATTTAGCTCATTTTGTTTGTTATTTTCCAATTTTTTAAGCTATGTCATTTACTTATTTATGTAGCCCTTTCTTCCTTGCTGACGAATCTCGCTAAGTTTTTAATTTTTCTCTAATACCTTTTTGCTATGTCCGCAATTATAATTCATGCCTATGTTCTCATTTCTTTTTATTTTCTTTTAGATTTCCTCTCTGACCCACTTGTTATTCTGTAGTAAACTGTTTAATTTCCAGGTATTGATTTATTTCTCCATTTCTGTTTGTAACATACTCCTATTTTCAGTGGATCATGTCTGAGAAGATCGTTAACATGATGTCAGTCTGTTTGATTTTACAGAAGTATTTTTTGTGGTCCAAAATGTGAAGAATGTCACATTTGCACTGGAATACTCATATTCAGCTTTACATGGATGAAAGTCCTATATAAGGCTGTATAGATCTACCAAACCCCCTTCTTCCATTTCTTCTTTCAAAGACAATATTTTCTTGTTGAGTTTTAGCTTGGTTGACAAAAAGGGACAAAATGTTGTTGACATTTCCAACTACAATTGTGTTGCTATTAATGTATATCTTCATGTTGATTAGCAGTTGCTTTAGGTGTTTTGCTAACTTATCAATGAGTTCATATATGTTTATGTGAGATTTATTCCTGATGTACATATTCCTTGTTTTATTAAGAAATGACCCTCTGTATCTTATAAACGTTTCAGCCAAATCTATGTTGTCAGACAACCCAGGGAATTTTTTTGCTTTAAGAATTGTCTTTTAACTTTGATTTTGAATCTGCGTTTGATTTGACTTTTCAATTTTTTAAATTTAAGAAAGCAAAAATTGTTATTCAATTTTTTGTATTACATTGGCATTATTTCTTAAGTTGTGCATTTAGTGCATTGATATTAAGATTATTGTCATGAAATTTTGTGCCAACTTTTGGTAGAAATGTGGTGTGTCTGTAGGGTTTGTCTTGCTGCAAATCATCCCTTTAATGTTTCTTTTAAAGTTGATTTTGAGTCTGTTGTTGTTTTTTTTTTTTCATTTAATTGTATATCCTATCTTCAAATCTAAATGAATACCTGTTTGGTTGTAGTATTCTGAGTGAGGTGTTCATTTTGCTGAATTTTTATGCTATATAGCACCACTGACTTCAGGCCTGAAGGATTGCTAGTGATAAATATTCTGCAAATCTTAATGGTACTCCTTTGTGTATAATTTTCTTTTCTGATATTGCTGTTTTTCTATTTATACCTATGAAATATTTTTTATTTTAATCAAAGTGGATTACAAATCTTTCACAGTAATATTTTAGGTACATAGTGATATTGGATTAGGGGCATTCCAACCACCAATGTTGTCCTCCCTTCACCTCTGTCCCCAGCATGTATCCCATATCCCTCTTTTACCCCCTCGACGGCCAGTATAGGTGGTTTTCTCTGTGTCTCGTATTTTGTAAATTCTGTTGTCATTGGCTTTGGATTTGATAATTTTTTAATTTCTACTTAATGTTCATATGACTGGTCTTGGTACCCTCCATTATTTCCCCCTCCATTGGTTAGGAAAAACAAGATGGTTCAAGTTGTGTGGTTTTGTTTGAAGGAAGGAGAAAAAATAAATAATAATAATTAAAAAAATATAATATAATGGGGCAAAAATCAAACAATCAAAAATGGGGTGAGTCCTTTTAGAGGCTATATCTATCAGTTTAAGAGCAGAGAGGGAAAGGAAGAAAAACATAACAACAATACAAAATATAATAATAAAAAATTAGAAAAATCAAACAAAAAAACTCAAAAAGCACCAGAGCAATATAGACAGCAGCCACATAATAACCACAGTGCTGAAATAAAAACAAAAAAAAGTGCAAAAGAAAACAACAATAACATAAAAAGAAAAGAATTTGATTTGTGTTTCTCTTTTTTTTCTTGCATAGGCACAATAAATATTGGGGATCTTTGTGACTAGGATGTGCCTTTGGGTGTTTTTATTTGGGTCTCTTAACTTTTGTTTTTACTCTTCAGTCATCAGGGTGTGGGTACAACTCTTTGTTTCAGTAATCTCAGCAATGATGTCTTGTTCATAGGGATTTTTACTTTGGCTCTATAGGACTGATTCACATATTGCTTCTGCTGAATTATCTCAAATTCAATGAATCTTTTGAGTCAAAGAGGACACACAGCCTGTATCAGACTGTCTGCCTCAGATACATTGGTTTCTGTGGTTTGATGGAGCCTAGCTAAAGTGAGTCTAAGACCTTTACCCTTTTTCTGGTGCTTCTTTTTCCCCTCAGGGCACACTGACCTGGGATGCAAATTGTTCTTCTGAGTCAAAGAGGAGCCTGCTTCTAGTCTGTCTGACTCAATTTCTTGGGAACATGTCAGGTCTAATTATATTTAATATCTAATTTGACATAATTTTTCTCTTTTTTGTATGTTTTAGGTCTCATTGGAGATTCTCAGATATTATTCCTGGTTTTTCACTCAATTATTACTCCTTGCAGTTTTTGGTGAACTATTTGAAATGCTGTGAATCTAACCTGCTTTAGATACATACTAGGTAAGTAAGTGCCATACTTGCTGTACTATCTCTCTGGTTTTCATTGCTTTAAAATAACTTTGTGCTTTCATATACTGGATAAAACTGACTCATCTAGATTTAGTTTTTGTTTTTTTTTTTTAATTATGAGAACAAAGATGCAAAGAGAGAGGACAAGGTAAGGTTACAGTGGAAGGACAATCACAAGTAACATAATTCTCAGAAGAAATCCCCTTGCTGATATGTTAACTTTAAACTTTCGGCCAACGAACATTAAGATAAATAAAACAGAATCCATGTACAATTACTTTGTCAAGTCCCCAGATTATAGTATTATAATTATAATATTATATAATTATATACATTACAATGTTTCTTCTTCTTTTTTTAATTATGAGAACAAAGATACAAAGAAAGAGGGTAAGGTAAGGTTACAGTGGAAGGATAGTCACCCATAGGCAGAGGAAAGGCTGAGCACATGGCTGCTGTTGTTTTTTTTAAGGTTTCTGGGTGCCCAAGGAGGCTGGTCTCCAGATATGCCTTGGTCTTAGTGGTGCCTTGGTCTTAGCAGCTCAGTGGAAAAGAGGCGGAAGCCGGTCCCTGGAGACGCCTTGGTCTTAGTGGCTCAGGGGTTCCTCGGTGTAGCAGCTCAGCAGCAAAGAGGCTGGGAAAGGCCAAGCGCACTGCTGCTGGTATTTCTTACAAAGTGCTGAAGTGGAATTCAAGGCCGCGCCTTTTGGTTGTGGGTCTTGGAGCATTTGCAGTCTTAGATGTTTGTTGGCCAGGTCAGCAGAGAAGAAACAGAAAGGAGCAGGCCACATGGTTGGCGTCTTTGAAAGTCTCCGGGCTCCCAATCACCAGGCAGGTTTGGCCCCACGTGCATTTGGGCGGGTCCAACTTACTGAGGGTGGGTCCCAGGGCGTTTGCAGTCTTAGATGTTTGTTGGCCAGGTCAGCAGAGAGAAACAGACTAGATTTAGTTAGTTTTTAGATAGTACCTATATATAGCAAAATATTCATACAGGTTTATATACAAATTAATCAATCCAGAGTCCTCACCACCTACTCTTTAAATTTAAATATCAAGCTTTATTTTACTTCCTTAAATTAGTCCAATGTTTTGGAACATAAAACAAAAAAAGTTTTATATATTCCTCCTCACCACCACCCCCAACTTACTTAAGTATACAAACTGGCAGTTTACTGTGACCTGCCTTGCTTTTTTTTATAAAAATGCAATAAAGTTTGATCTGGGCTTATGTTTCTCTACTTCCTGTCCTTTACTGAAGTAAGCATTCCTTTATAAGGCCCAATTCTTCTAAGAAACTTAATAATATTTTTCTTTCAAAGGAATTAGTTTTTCATTGTTATTAGTTGGTCACCTTCATAAATTAAAATCCAACAAACAAATTTGGACAATTTGTTCTTACAGAAAAGATTTGTAAATGTATGAATCTTTGATGACCTTGCAGTAACAAAATCATTTCTCATAACTAAAGCAATGCCTGATGCATAGGATATATATGCTGAAGAAATAAGTGAGTGCCCCACTCTTGGTTCTGACAACTAAGAAACTAATTAATAGGCTAATTGTTGTTTGGGCTGATTCCCACAAATTCACTACATTCCACTTAATTTTCCCCTTCTTTTAGCTCTCAGAGTAGCCCCTAGAGTCCTAATGTCCTCATTGATTTTGTTCCTAGTGGTAAAGAAACATTTCTTGAATCATTTCAAAGGCTCATAGTCATAGAACAAGCATATGTTATCACCAACAAACAGATCGTGAGCTGTGTTCAGAGCTCTCTTCATTTCTTTATTTTAGATGGCCTTTCAACAAATAAACTGGTCATATGGTAAGCTGTCTGGTATGTTTTTACTGAGTAGCCACGTGGGAAAGCCCAGTTCACTGAACTCAATGCCTTCAATATAAAGTTATTAGTTGCTTATTAGATGAGTTTTCGAGATCTCTGTGTGTCATATTTCAGCTGTTGGTTGCCAAACATGACTGCAATTTTTCCCTTTTGTTGTTGTTTTTCTTTATTTTTGGGTGGCACAAGGGGCCACACCCGGTGACACTCAGAGGCTACTTCTGGCTATGACTCAGAAATCGCTCCTGGCATGAGAAACCATATGGGACGCTGGGGGATCAAACTGTGGTCCGTTGTAGCTAGTACTGGTAAGGCCTTACTGCTCCACACCACTGCACCAGTCACTTGACTGTAATTTTTCACTCTGTTGGTTTTCCCAGGCGTATTTCTGAATAAAAAAGGAAAATTAAGTGCTTAAAACTTACTTCAATATATATATATATATATATATATATATATATATATATATATATATATATATAAAATCCAAGATATAATTAAACTGTATAACCCCATTGTTTACATAAAATTGATTCAATTTATTTTTAAAATTACTATATTCTTAGTCTTTAAGTTCAACTTCTATCAACTCAATTTCTTCTCTTTTGCACAAATTCAGGCTTCAGATTTCAGAATTTTTCATTTGAATCTTGAAATGCTTTGCTCTGATAATACTAGCTGACATACTTGAACACTACATGTCTTGTTTAGTTCTGTAAATCAAAAATACTCTATTTTAAGTAAGGAGAAGGTCTGGATCTGTTAAGTCATTGCTATTGAGTGACACTAGTAAGAAAGTAGATTAAGGCAACTTGTCTATAGATTGTAAGCACTTATCTACAGATACAAAGCACTTAGCCATATTGTTTCTGTGGTTGCCTGAATTAAGTGATTCAATTCCTATTGAGTGGAATCTACTGTTTCCTAATTATATACTTCACAAATTACTATTTGAGACACAGACTAAAACATCTTGAACACATTTTCTGAGATGGTACAATTATTTTTATTACATATCAGAGAATAGATATCAGTTATAGTACAATGAAGATATCAGTAAGAATAAAATTCTAATATTTTTGATTTACTAATATTTTTATCAGTCATTGAGACTTTAGGCATTCTTTTTTCTTTTTTAACTTTAGGCATTCTACTGATTTTTAATATGGATGTGCCCATAGGTTGGTATCTGAGTCAGGTTTCATTCCTGGATAACTGCAGTAACTTTGATGGCAAATTACTTATAGACATTTTGGTACAGATAGTTGTCGGCATGTATGAGAATTCTAAGTTTTGCCCATTAGTATTCAGAAATATCATCAGGATGCCTAAATCTTTTTCTAATAAACCAGATCTTTATTATATCCCAGTCACCTAAACTATGTTTGGCTTGTCAGATAGAATTTTAAAAACAGTTCAG
>PVKC010037575.1:0-12953 GCA_004027635.1 Crocidura indochinensis
GGACCCACAGCATATTTCTAGATGTGGTTTTTATAAAGAAATACACATATATTTTTCCTAAGGCACAGATATATCCTGCAATCTAAAAACTAATTCCTATGACACAATTGTTTATTGCTGAACCTTTAGAACTAATCAGGTAGCAAAGTCTCATCTCACTACATAACCCACAATAGACATCCTGCAATGTATAAGTAAACCCAACCCATAGACATGTCCCAATACATAGGGATACCTTTCATGATTAATCCATAGAATTATGCCCCACATCACCATGAAAGAAGTCACAAGCCTAAGAATCAGGACCACAATGCTCAGTTACTTCAGACCGGATTCTTGGGATTCACAGGGTCTGCAATTCAAAGACAACCCACCCATGAACAGCTGCCCCTCATGCTTTCTAGCCATCCCTTGCTTGAAGTAAAGAAGCACCCACCAATACACACATGAATCACAGCAGAGATCAGCAGCAACAAAGGCTCTCTCACGGACTGACTCATGTACAGCATTCCTCACAGGTTGCTTGCTCTGAAAAACCTAGATCTATCTTCCTTCAAATGACTAACCTCCTCAGAATGTGAGACTCATCACACTAAAACACACAATCAAGTGACAATGCAAATATGACTTCGCTTCCAACAACACTACTTTCCCAGCACATATAGAATCGCCTTACAACCTCGCAATATAATAGAAACGTGCTATACAGCTTGAGATGCCATGTGTGTGAATCAAGTCAACCACACATGTGTGTCTCAAGTCACAACACAGATTCATTTAATAAGCTTGAGTCACACATGGTGTGCCACCTGAATCAGACATTGGCTCCCAAACATTTAGACTTTGCCACATGGTCTTCGTAAAATCATCTCACAATTCAAGAGGAGAGTCGTACTGAGACATGTAAGCCACAATACACAATATTCATCATTTCATATCATGACTTGTTCCAAACTTTGCAAAGATCTCCATTTTACCCAGAATTGCTACACAATTCTCAGAAGGCCTCACAACTTAAAGAAAACCAACACTTTGTATGCTCTTTCTAGAACATCAGATTCACTTCATGAAGCATAGTTTATCACAGTTAAGAGTCAAAAAACATATTCCCAAACAGGATATGAGCAGGATCCTACGTGTTCACATAAGTTTTGTCAAGTAACTGTGTCTTTGAGTCTGAGCACCCATTTATAAACACAGAAGAAATACTTTCCTTTAAGCCATTTCAAGATAAAAAGACCAAGTTTCAAGAGAGACTCCAGGTGTAGAGCATAGTTGTTGAAGACAGTTGTATAGACATTCAAGCCCAGCTCCACTATTCACTTCCTGGTTCTAAGAACTGTACACATGCAGCAGTTGAAATAGTTCATAGTTGAGTGGAAAGAATTTGGTGTTAGTCAGGATTGATTTTGAATCAACCTCTGCCACTTCCTGGACATTCTATCTATGAAAATATACTCAAATTCTCCACTTATACTTACCTTTGTTAACCAAGATTACACTGGTTCCTGTGACCAAGTGTCATATGGAATAAATAACACCAGGTTTCTTCATCTAGATATCCAGCCAAAGAAACTGAGTGGGTAAGAATCCAGAAGAAACTTTGGAGTTTTCTTGTAGACTGGCTTGGGCAAGTAGAAGAGAGAAGGATTGTAGTATGGGCTTTGCACATCCAAAGGGCACCACATGGACTATGTTTATAGTCCAAGGTGAGGCATGGCAAGTTTAGACACATGGCAAGGTTAGACACGTCCAAGGTTAGACACAAAGGCCTTCACTGGTAGTTGGATTTGAAGACTTGAGTAGTCACTGTTTTCAGGCGATAATAATCTTTGAGAATTATCTTCAGTGACTAACATAACCAAAGAACTCTGCTTTTTTAATATCTTTATTTATACAATTTGATTACAAGCATGATTGTAGTTGGGTTTCAGTTATATAAAGAACACTCCCCCTTCACCAGTGCAACATTCCTATCACCAATGCCCCAAATCTCCAAACTCCTCACCCCACCCCTGTATTTGAGGCAGACTTTCTACTTCCTTCATTCATTAACATTGTTATGTTCGTTGTCAGTATAGTTATTTCTCTAACTGCTAAAAACATTTTTGTAATTCTCTGAGACAATAGAGATGAGGACTGGAAGGCCCAGTTCAGGATATAAAACTCACCACAAAGAGTGGTGAGTGCAGTTAGGACTCTGCTTTTTAACGTTAGTTTCTGTCTGTTATTACTTCCAGAAAACAAAAAATCGGGTCTCTGTTGCTGACTGTATCATAGAAAAGCAGGGAACTAGAAAACGCTTTCCAAAAGAGTTTTCACACACATCTTCATAAGCCATTTCATACACAACAGAATGCATGCGCATGACACTCTTAATACCACAGATACACTCACACAGATCTACAAGAGTCGAGTTCAAACCACAGACTAGACATTTGCATAGTCACAGCACAGATGTCCACATATCTGTGTGTTAGCTCCTAACAGCATGCGGCATGCAGTCAGTATGCAGACATGCCACACTCACACAGACCCAAAGAATTATCTAAAGACAAATGTTTGCCAATCTAGACACCCCAGGAGTGCTTTCAATGGTTCATAACTTCAAAGATTCAAAGACATAGACACCCACACAAACCACAGATTTGTCTTAGGGTTCATGAAACACAGACATAACTATATGCACTCTCAGATATATCTGAAGAAATGTAGATAAAGAAAACCGTCATCTACACAAGCTCACATGTGGCTGTATGTGGGTACACATATCCATGGATACATGTAATCATCCATCTGCAGATCCAGAGTAGAGACAGATGCAGGCTAATATTATTTTATTCATGCACATATTGACATTCCAGTACTTAGGGTAACATGCATTGTACACAGAGACATTGTTATTATTAAATCCCATTCATAAATATGCCTGTACATGTAACATGTAAAAACATAAAATACATGTTTGAAAATGTACAGGAAGCACTCATGCATGTGAGTGTATATATGGGAACACACAGAGTGGTGTAGATATAATTACAGCTTTTTATATGAACACAGTTACATTTATGCTTATAATAAAGAGAAACGTTCTCACAGGAGGATATTTATATGCACATGCACACATAGTGGTATTTGTCTTTAGAGGCACATACTTTCTATAGAAAAATATGTATAAAATATGTATTAAAATTGTGCACAAAGATTTAACAGATGTGCCTTCATGTGAAAAAGCATATACCTAGAGCAGTAGATACAGGAGTTAAAAACCTGCACATGTATATACATAGAAAAACACATCTGAGCCTGGAGAGATAGCACAGCGGTGTTTGCCTTGCAAGCAGCCGATCCAGGACCAAAGGTGGTAGGTTCAAATCCCGGTGTCCCATATGGTCCCCCGTGCCTGCCAGGAGCTATTTCTGAGCAGACAGCCAGGAGTAACCCCTAAGCACCGCCGGGTATGGCCCCCAAACCAAAATAAAACCACATCTGTACTCTTGCATATTCTAATGCCTGAGATCACAGAGGTGCACTTATGTGAAGATACACCCTTGCCTATGTAGATTCACAAATATGTACACAGATCCTTGTACAATTACATCTACAGATTTTTACCCTGACATGCATCCTACATACATATGCATATAGAAACAGAGACCTGATTTTCTGGAAGAAACACAGGCACACATATAGGAACATGCATGTCTACTGAACTGTGCACACACATAAACATGTTGGCACCCAAACTGGTGAAGCCAGCACACCTTCTCAGGTACCCGTGTGTAGGACTATGTGTAATTATGCATCCATTATCATAAGGACACAAAGATTTAGACCCAGAGACCAAATCTGACATATATTTACAAGAATGCAAAAGTTCTCACATAGAAAGAAACATGAGCACACATAGACAGGGTTGCAACCTATAGTGCCATCCGAAGGAATTCATGCTGTTGCTAGACTTGTGAAAGATAGCCTCACAGACATAAGAATGGCCACACAGACATGCATGCAAACACGTGGCTGAGCACAGAGGCTACATACATGTGACTAGACAAATGGAGAGACTCAGAGGCCAAAATTTGACATAGACACACCAAACAAGCACATGTGTATATATAGAGGTGCACATAGACTTGCAGAGGCTCACACACAGAGAATATTCCTGAGTGGTAAAGATAAGAATAAACATGTCAAGACAGACATCATGCTTTATTTTACATGCAGACTCCTGGAGAGATGTGTGGCACTGGAGGCACAGGCACAGAATAATAGACTTACATATGCACATCTGGACATGGAAGACACTACTTCTGAAGGTCAGAGATTCAAACGCAGATGGTGGCTCCTCCAACACCCACCTCTCATGACAGTACTCAGAGCTCTATAAACACATTTGTATGTACAAGCACATAAGTGTAACTCAGTTCTGGGAGTACCTGCCAAAATATGCAAGATAGAGCATCTTGAGAATCTAAAGATAAGAGATTGCATACATATATATACATATGTATACATACACATAATGTAGACCTAAGACAGCAGCTTGAGGAAGTCACAGGCATAAACATGCACCTATGCATAGACATGCATTTTCACTTGCCAAAATTTACATACACAACACACACAGGTATATAAGTGAAGCCCTTTGGCCCATAAAGCCACTAGGCCTTAAATGTGTAGGAACTATAGTGTTGACTCCCATGGAAATGCTTTCATATATCACACTATAGAATGTATATTGGCAATCAGGCATATAGTGACCTGGGTGGACTTGAGCCTATTATAAATAGAATGATATGCATGAACAGAGGAGTATCCTATGTATGAAAATGGAGAACATGTTTTTAAGTCCATTTAAAAAGAACACACAGGGGCCAGAGAGATAGCATGGTAGTAAGGCATTTGTCTTGCATGCAGAAGGACGGTGGTTCAAATCCCGGCATCCCATATGTTCCCTGAGCCTGCCAGGAGCGATTTCTGAGTGTAGAACCCGGAAGAACCCCTGAGCACTGCCAGGTGTGGCCAAAAATAAAAAATAAAAATAAAATAATATTAAAAATTAAAAATAAAAAGAACATGCAGACTACTTGGGAAAAAATGCCAGGACTTTGACTATTCAGTCGAAAAGCAGTTAGGGAAATTACTTGAAAGGTCTCTGTGTTTGCACATGTGTTTATATGTACACACATGTATACACCTACATGCACATTTCAATCCTCAATGCAGAATGAAATGGGAACACAGACATGTCTACATGCAGAAAGACACAGTAGGCACAAGCACATGTGTGTACATGCCCCTCCCAGAAACATCACACAGGGTTAAAATTTAAAGACATGGCTATTGAATCGGAAAACAACCAGACCAAACTTGTATTTACATGTCAACTCAGTTCTCACTATCTGCCTGACTCTGCATCATGGCTTTGTAGGCTCCACCTGTAACATGAGTACAATATTGGCTGGAAGCTGTTTGAAAGTTTGATGCAAAGCAGTCTCTGCATAGGAATTGAAATGGATGCTGCTAACTACATATTAGAGCCAGGTTATCTTTCTTTTTTCTTTTCTTTTCCTTTCTTTCCTTTACTTTTTCCTTTTCCTTTTATTTTATTATTTTTATTTTCTTTCTTTTTTGTTGAGCCACACACACTTCTGTACTCAGAAGTCACTCCTGGCAGGCTTGTGAGACCATTTGGGATGATGGGAATCGAACCATCCTGGATGGGTGGCATGTAAGGCAAATGCCCTACTGTTGTGCTATCTCTCCAGCCCCTAGAACTATTTTTAAACTTGGGTTGTGGCCCAAAGAGATAGCATGGAGGTAGGGTGTTTGCCTTGCATGCAGAAGGACGGTAGTTCAAATCCTGGCATCCCATATAGTCCCCTGAGCCTGCCAAGAGCGAATTCTGAGCATAGAGCCAGGAGTAACCCCTCAGCGCTGCCGGGTGTGACTCAAAATCAAAAAAAAAAAAAAACTGGGTTATATTTGGGTTTTATAGCCAAATCATGTGGTTTATTATCACGGAGATGTAATCATTAGCTTTATTTGTAAACAAAGTTTATTCACTTAAATAGTATTCACAGACAAGGCCATTTCTGAAAAGTTCAGAGTATCATGATAAGGGCATATTACTGTATAGAAAGTGGAAAGACAACCCTACCTGAGACTGAGGTTTCTGGGGGTTGTTAGCATTAGTTTTCTTTTGCAGATGGAGCTGGAAGGAGAAGGCAAAGAGAACAGAGAGGGAACAGAGCATCTATCTATCTAATACTGACCCTGCGGAGTAAGTACAAGGTTTGTGGCTTTCACATACTCACTAAAATTTCACTTATGCAAGGCTGTTTACCCTTGGGGAATAGATAATTTAGTGGATCCCAAGTTGTAGTAGTTTCTGCTAGACCCATGAATTTAAAAATAATTATAAAATTAAAAAATGTAAAGGTAGTTATAAAATAGAAAAAAATAGCCTTTGGGCCAGAGTGATAGCACAGAAAGGAGTGTGTTTGCGTTGCAGGAGGCAGATCCAGGCTCTATCCTCGACATCCAGTAGGGTATCCAGAACCTGACAGGAGTAATTTCTGAGCATGACACCAGAGTAACTCCTGAGCGCTGCTGAGTGTAGTCCAAAACAAAACAAAACAAAACAAAACAAAGCCAACCACCAAACAAACAAAATACAGCCTTTCCAAATTTCCTTTCCTTTACTGGGTTTTTCTCTAAAACTGTTTTCAAAACAGAAGTCCTTAAACTTTCTACCTTTAGATCACCTACAATCATACTGTAAACTTTATAGTCCATCAAATACTTTGAAGTTAGCTTCTGAAATTTCTTATGTCTAATATTTATGAAGTTTTTATTTATGGCATAGGATATTTATACTTCAAATAAATAACTCCATTAACTTTTTGTAAGTACGTAGCTAAATCAACTATAGAAATTTTATACTAGCTGTTAACAAATAAGGAAAACATAGAACAAGATATATAGTTCAGTTGGTAGGGCACTTATGCAGCTGACCTGGGTTCAAACTCTGGAATCCCATATGGTTCATCTGAGTATCTCCAGGTGTGATTCCTGAGCACCAGGAGTAATCCCTGATGCTAATCCCAGTGATCTCAGGAGCACCCAGGGTGTGGCCAAAAATAAAATTAAAAAAGTTGAATTTAAGAAATGATACAATAATTTTTTTCTCATGTGCTTGTTTTGGGTATTCTCCCAAGTGGTACTCAGAAGACCCCAGAGACCACATGGTTCTTGGCCAAAGTTATAAAAAGGTGCTGCTCAGGCTCCTCTGTTTTGGGGACCACCTGGGCCACCTCTGATTGAAGGTGCTCCAAGGTCATATCTTGGAGCTTGGGAGCCTCCTCTGTACTATCCGGCACAGCACCAGGGGCCATGTGGTGCCAGGGAGCAAGAACTTTAACTCTTCCCCCTGATGGCAGTCATATAGTATTTTTAAAAATATGCTTTGGGGTCCCACACCTGGTGGTGCTCATGGTTTAACCCTGACTCAAAGCTTAGGGATCAGTCCTGGTGGTGCTCAGGGGTGACAATATGGGATGGCAATGATCGAACTTGAGTCCATCCTATGAGGCAGAGTACGCTGCTGTCTGTTGTAATATCTATCTCTCTGGCTCCAATATGCGTATGTTTCTATAACTTTGGGGTTGGTTTTTTTGAACGTAACTGACAAAAATTGTGCATACAAAATTTTTAATCACACTTAATTTTATTAGATCTCAGACTAAAAATTTAACTGTATGTTTTATCAAAGAGTATATATGCATATATTGCTAAAAATAAATGTTATCTTATTTGCTTTCTGATACTAGAAAATGGAAACAGCTTATCATCATTTTTTTTTTTTTTTGGTTTTTGGGTCATACCCGGCAGTGCTCAGGGGTTACTCCATGCTCAGAAATTGCTCCTGGCAGGCACAGGGGACCATATGAGGCACTGGGATTCGAACCGATGACCTTTTGCATGAAAGGCAAATGCCTTACCTCCATGCTATCTCCCGGGCCCCTTATCATCATATTTCAGAGGTTTTCATGTAATTAATTTTTATGAGAACCACGAAAGAAAAGTGCAATTCCAAGTCAATGATGATGCCATATTTCATTATTCATAGAACTTTAATACTTTAATTTTAAACTTAGTCAAAACTTTTTTTTTTTGCTTTTTGGGCCACACCAGTGACTCTCAGTCCTAGCTATGTGCTCAGAAATTGCTCCTGGCTTGGAAGACCATATGGGACTCCGGGGGTTCAAACCATGGTTCATCCTAGGTTAGTGTCTGTGAGGCAAACGCCATACTGCTTTTGCCACTGCTCCGGCCCCACTTAGTTAAAACATTTTAATTCATGTTGTCATAGATTTTTCTCTTATCCTATATCATGAGACTATGGTATCCATTGCCAAGGCTGAGTAGACACAGGCAAAAAAAACTCTTCAAGCATCACTTTTTGATTAGTGGTTATAGATTATCACTAATTATACAGTATATTCTTATTTGAGATATATGAAACTATGAAGATAGTATTTGCATGTAGATATTGACAAATATGGTAAGTCGTTTATGAAGCATGAAAGACCCAGGAGGAAACCACCTTTTCTGTATTTATTATATTTATACAAAAGAAAGAACAGCTATCCTAAATATCTAATACTGCACTGAAATAATGTCACCTGATACATTTAGCTTAATTGTTGTTGGTTTTCTTAGCATTCTCTGATTTCCTGTATTGTAAGCTAGGGAAGAAGAGTAAGCCTAGAGGATGGTATTAGTTCTTGGACTAGACAGTTCTCTGCATCCTAAAAATATCTGTTTGTTGTAAAAAAACACTTAGCAGTCTTGTATGAGAACTGTACTCTCAATGGAACTGCTTGTTCTGGCTAAGTGGAATAACAGGCAAAATCTTTCTTTTCATGGTTGAGTTTCCTTTTAAAATAGCCTAAGTATCACTTCTTGAATGAAGGACCTCATTGTCATGTTATATATATAGTGTTAAGGATGAACAGCAAGATGGATCCAATTGCCATCAAAAGTACATTATTGGGGTCTTAGAGATAGCACAGTGTTAGGGTGTTTGCCTTGCACACAGCTGATTCTGGGACAGATGGTGGTTTGAATTCTGGCATCCATATTGTCCCCATGACTGCCAAGAGCAATTTCTGAGCATAGAGCCAAGAGTAACCACTGAGTACTGCTGGTTGTGACCTTAAAAAATAGGAGTACATTATCTCAGGAATGGATATAGTGAAAAAAAGCCATGTTATCCTAAAGTAGGGTTCAACTCTAATGCTAATGAGGCTCTTTTTTTTTTTTTTCGGTTTTTGGGTCTCACCCGGCAGTGCTCAGGGGTTACTCCTGGCTCCATGCTCAGAAATTGCTCCTGGCAGGCACGGGGGACCATATGGGGCACCGGGATTCGAACCGATGACCTTTTGCATGAAAGACAAACGCCTTACCTCCATGCTATCTCCTGGGCCCCGCTAATGAGGCTCTTGATGGTTGACTTTCATGACAATTTTGTCCAGATCAAAATGTTATGAAATGAGAAGTGGGGTCTAGAGAAGTGGTGCAGCGGTAGAGCATTTTCCTTACATGAAGCTGACTTAGGACAGATTGCTGCTCGATCCCCTAACATCCCATAAGGTCCCCCAAGCCAGGAGCAATTTCTGAGCACAGAGCCAACTGTAACCCCTGAGTATCACCACGTGTGGCTCGAAAACAAAAAAAAAAAAAAAGAAAAAGAAAGAAAGAAAGTAAGAAATGAGAAATGAATGGACCAGTAATATATTTGGGGGAGTTATATTTAAACATTATTCTATCATTTCATGTATTTCATTAGGACTCAAACCTGCTTCACAGCTGTGAAGAATTCATGCCCATTGGTTTTCATACTTATTTTATGTTCTGCAGTTTGGGTCTTTAAGAAGTTCATGATTTTGAAAAAAATATAAAAAAAAAAGCTCTAGCCTGTCCTAATGAAAAGGAGATACTTGCTTCTGAATAATTAAATTGGTGTTGCAAAATCCAATGAAGAGTTTTGAGTTTCCGATAGGCACTGAATTGTGCTCGCTTCGGCAGCACATATACCGATAGGCACTGAATTCTTTTGGTTTGTGCTTGTTTGTGCTTTGTTCACTGGCAACTGTCACTACTGTTGTTTCACATAATAACTGTAGAAGCAGAAAAAGAGTTGGGGTATTATTCAACACTCCTTTGTATTGACTTCATATATTCAACACTTCATTTTTTCTGATGAGCTGGACTACCTCTGGTGCCTGGCTTTTAGATAAGATAGCCATACCATTATATCTACTACTGGACTTAATTCCAGTAAAGATCATTGTTAGAAAGAGATAGAAATTCCCCTGGACTTACTTATTATCTGGAAGGGATGGCCTCAAAGGCCATGTGTTTGCTTTATGGAGACTGGGTGATAGCTACCTGTATGACAACCTGAGATGCTGAATCAAGATTAGCAATGAGGGTGCTCTGGTCCCATGACAGTAGAACAGGAATGGCAGAAACTCTCGTGCTGGAGATCAGTACTGGGAAGTTTCATATGACCAAACAAGAGGCATTTTCCTGTTCTTTTAAAAAGAGCTGGATTGAGGCATCTGGATGAAAGAGAAGATAAGGATTTACAGTAGGTAGAGAGGAAAGCAAGGACACCTCTCTAAAAGTTCCCTCAGGCTGGGCAGAGAATACAGTTTACCTTTACATTATGCTAATCCTTGTTTTGATTTTCAATATCTTGTATATCCCATGAGCCTTGTCAGTCATGATCCCCAAGTTCCGAGACAGCAGTAAGTCTTAAACACATTTGGATGTGAGTCAAACACCTCTCTTTCAAAATTATCCCCTCAAGATCCACTTAGGGAACTGGGGAATAGTTGCAATTTCTATTTTTGAGCAGTTTCATGTCCTATTGGTGAAAGAAAGGCAGAAGGTGTCTGATTGCCCAACATGCACTTGTTCTCAGATCGAGTTAGCCTTGATCTGAACAGGAAGCTTTTGTCTCCACACATGAAGGAGCTCATTTTTCTGGATGTGGAGAGGGTAGAAAGTTGCACAGTGGGGACCCCAAGGAAGCCATCTGGGTCTCCAGTACTAGAATGTCTGCCAATGGCCTAGTTGAAGTCCCAAGACTCTAATTTAAGTCACTGCAGGGGACATGACTTAATGCAATGGAGAGAGATAAAAGTACTTCAATGAGACCAAGGAAATGTCACTTGGTGACATGTTCTCTCTCACTGATGGGGGAGGTGGCCTGTAAGTTCACGTTTCTGAAACCAATGAAGATTTTCCTGTTGGTGGCAGAGGGCATAGAAGGATATAGTTTGTGAAATCCATTTCTCTTGAGGAATCATTGGTTTACAAAAGTGTATAGGTTGACTTCTATGATCAATTTTCTTTGGGTGATCTCTTGGCCAACCAGGCCAGCAATTCAGTGCATCAACTAGAAGATTGCATTACGCAGGGTTATCTGAGGGGTACCTGCTATGCAGGTGGTCTCCAGAGACAAAACTGGTTACACTGGGGAATTCCAGGCCCGTCTTCGGTGACACTCAGATTATCATGTGCCAGCCCCATGTGGTATTTGGTATCAAAATGTCAGGAGCATTCTAGGCCTGCCCCTAACCCCTGAACTCTCTTAGCTCAAACAGTGTAAATGTTCATATATTTTCACTTTTCACTCATGTACAAATATTTTGTATGGGTTCTGTAGAGTGCTCATATAAAATCGATATATTGGCCCATGTGAACATTATGTATGAACATTCTGTATGGGCATTCTGGAGCCATTATCTATGGGTATCTTATATGGGTCTTTATAAATATTCTATATGAACATTTTTATAAGTATTCCAGAGATCCTATTTGTTACCTGCCTAAAATTATACAGCAATGGATCAGGCTGCATATCTTTACTGGAAAATCAGAGCGCTATTCTGCCTTGTCAGATATAGGTGGACAGGTGGCTGGGATTGGCTTGCATTTCGCTGCTACATTTATATCCCTGAAATTGTGTACAAGGTTCAGATTTCAGCCAGGGTATAAAAGCAGGTACAGTCTTGGCCGGATGCCAATATCTGTCTGGTGATTGATTCAGAACAGACTTCTAGCTTCCCAGCTAGTTGGTTTGGAGGATGACATTAGATCCATGACACAGTTGTTACTGGGAACAGGTTCTTGTCACCTGTCATCAAAGCTTCAAAGGCAGAAGGGGAATTGGCTGTTCTGAGTGAAGAGTTGACTGATGGTGGCCCCAAACCAAGCAGAACCAGCAGAAACTTTCCTAATGGCAGAGGGAGGGGTCATCCTGAGGGAATTCCAGTGGTCAGTGAGGAGTTGGGTCTTCAATACTTCTTGAATGGTGCGGGGGCAAGAAAAATGAGAATAATTCATTCATGGGAGAAGTGAATAGTTCAGGACCAGAACCTTTGGACCTAAACCTTAAACCTTGTTTGGCAGAAGTTGCCTCCCTGAAGCTGTCTTGTCTTGCCAGGAGACTGGCTGGCTGACATCCAGGCCATAAATCTATGCAGTCAGTACTCTCCTGGCACCAACAGGTCTCAGGGCCCTGGCCCTCTAGTTAACCCTTTGTTAATCCTATCCTCTAATCACCTAATAGCCCTGAGTCCTAAGAGAGACCCGGAACAGAATAATGAAACCTGCCCACCGGAAGTAGTTTTCTAGTGGGCAGGATTCACTTGGCAGGGACTTTAGTGTCTTTTCAGGGGTGGCTGGATGAAAGGTTTAAGGAGCGGGGACTTTCTGAGGAAACAGATTGGTTTTGTATTGGATGCTGAGCTTCAAGGGCTTCCTAAAGAGATTAAATCGAAACCTATTTCAGTCTACTAATACTTGATTAATGTTGCAGGCAGTCTTGCTTTTTAGGTTTTTCATTTAAACTTGTGTTTGTGAATATTATTAAA
>PVKC010037576.1:0-12952 GCA_004027635.1 Crocidura indochinensis
AGGCAAGTGCAAACAAAGCAAGCTCTCTATCCACTGTACTTTCACTCCAGCCCCAGACAGCACATTTGAAAGTCTGGATTTCCTGTTCCCAACAAGGTTGGCTCTGTGGTTTGGATAGAGAGTTACATTGGCATGTCTCCCCTCTTTTAATATACAGATTTGGTTCTGCCTAAATAATCTTGCTTTTTGGATTAATTCTTTGAGCACCCTACAACTTAGACCCAGTGAGCCTGGGTTCAAGGTCCTGCTCTCACTTCCATGAAGACTGATAGAGGAGAGAAGCAGCCTCCTTCCTCGAAGACTGTGCTTGCTTAAGGGGATGGTCCTGCATTATCGTGAAGGAAGCTGGGTGAAGGCATGAAAAGCAACTGGCTGCCTCCTGCTTTTGAAATAGCAGTGAAACGTGTTGATTACAAGGGGGAAAAGGAGAGTTGGTGGAAGAGACCTCAGAGATGCTTGTTGCCAGGGTGATGAGGATGCCAGAGACTGGCCAGCAGGGGACTGGGGCTCTACAGGGGCCTTCTGAGAACAGCATCTGTTTCATTGCTGCTAAACTGGATGGTGAGCAAACTGGATGGACAGTGAGAGACACCTGGTCAACAAGCCGTGTTTTGCAGAGCTCACAGATACAGATGAACTCACTGACAGCAGTTGAAGGCAACTTCAAAGACAAAACCAGCCAAGGCAATTTCTGGACCAGGGTTGGCCCCACAATCAGGGGGAAAAAAAGGAATTCATAGCAATTGGATGGAGGATGTATTCATTAGAGGATGGTGTTTGGGTTTCCTTTTTTATGTGTGTATTTTTAGGATTGGAAAAACAGAAAAGTTTTAAGTGTTTAGATTATGCTGAATATTAAAATGAGGGTGCCCCATTTTCTGTATGGTATCAGTTTGCACAACTTTCTGATGGGGTCTCTAAATGGAAAGAAGAGAGAGGGGTCCAGGTGTCTATTTTCAAAAACTGTGGTGCCGTGAAAAGATAAAGTGCAATAGAGTCAAAGCAACCAAAGTTGATATTCTTTGGCAACTGTAGTGATTTGTGGAGGATGGTAAGTGGTGAGAGAAAAAGGGACAAAAACATGGTTAGAGAGATGGGGATAAGGGTGGGCTCATGGTCTCATAGTGCACCTAGGCTTTAATATGTGTGAGAAGATGAATAATTTGAATATTTTGAGCAAGGAGACATCATCTGATGGGCAACTTTAAATGGTGCTTTTTCTGAATACAGTCAACTGTCAGGGCCAATCAAAATCCCAACAAGAGGGCCCAGAGAGATAGCACAGTGGCGTTTGCCTTGCAAGCAGCCGATCCAGGACCAAAGGTGGTTGGTGTTGTGTGAAAATGTTGAGTAAATCCATCCTTCTCCTCTGTGTATCTTCTTTTTCTCTTCTTCTCTGTTCTCTGAATAAACTTACATCTTCTTCTCTCTTAATTATTTTTCCCTCTCTCCCTTCTTCTTATTCTCTTTTAGTCTCTCTTTCTGTCTTGCTTCTTCTTCTTATTCTCTATTTGTCTCTCTTTCTCTCTCAGCTCTTCTTCTTATTCTCTATTTGTCTCTCTGTCTCAGCTCTTCTTCTTATTCTCTATTCGTCTCTCCCCCTTTTTGTCTCTTGGCCCTTTTTCTTATTCTCTATTAGTCTTCCCTTTTGTCTCTGGGCTTTTTCATTTTCTCTATTTTTCTCTTCTTCTTTTTCTCTGTTTAGCTATTTCTTCTTCTTTATTTAAATCTATTTCTTTCTTCTTCTTTGTCTAAATCTATCCTGTAAATCTATCCCCCATCTTCTCTGTGTATCCTCTCTCTTCTTTTCTGTGTATCTATTTCTTCATCTTATTCTTCTCTGTCTAATCTACTGTATCTTCTTTTTCTCTGTGTAACCATATTTCTTATTCTTATTCTCTATTAGTCTCTCTTTCTGTCTCAGCTCTTCTTATTCTCTATTCGTCTCCCTCTTTGTCTCTGGGCTTCCTCCTTTTATCCTTTCTCTCCAACTACCTCTTTTCAACTGTCACTGTCTAACTGCCTCTCTCCAACTGTCTCCTTTGGCCTCCCCTTCAAACTCCTTTATTTCTAAATACAAAATAAATATAATACATAAAAATAAATACAAAATTCTCTACAGTTGGTTCGAATCCTGGTGTCCCATATGTCCCCCATGCCTGCCAGGAGCTATTTCTGAGCAGACAGCCAGGAGTAACCCATGAGCACCGCTGGGTGTGGCTCAAAAACCAACCAACCAAACAAACAAACAAACAAAAAACCAACAAGAGAAGGAAGAACAGGGTTTAATCAAGGAAGGGGCAAAGCCAGGAAGTCAGGGGCCTTTGCCAGTCCCTTATGCTGAGAGAAGGAGAAAGATAATCAAGGTTGGGACTAGGGTAAGGAGTCAACTAGGGAAAGGACCTGATAAAGGGAAACAATAGCAGAGGCAGCAAAAGGCATCAGGAAAAGAATAGTTTCTCCAGCAATTTTGCAGCAACCATCCAGCAGATCCAGTTACAAGGGGTGGGTGTCCTCTGGTAATTGACAACTTCACTCTTAAAGGGACACTATGGCCCACTATGGCTGACTAGGGGCCATAAGAGTCTTTGTTTCCTATAGTCAACCAAGTGTGGAAGGAAGCAGCCAGGAGACAAAATGTAAACCCAGGAAACAGGAAAAGAAGGTGGCCAGGAACATTGGGATGTGGGGTTGGTTGAAAGCCCATGTATTCTGAAGAAGGAACAAATGGTGTTCTCTGGGATTTTTGCTAGAAAGCACGAAAGAAAGGGCAGAAGAACTGGAGTTTGGAGTTTCAGCAACTGGCAGAAGGAAGTTGTCATTCTCTGAAAATGAGCTGATGACCAAGGAACTGGCTGGGGGAACAATGGAGATCTTGGAATATGAATTTTTGTCAAGTTCTATAGGTCAATTTCATGTCAGTATCTTCTGTGGGGAGTCAGACTCCGGGGGAAGATTTCTAGGTTAAAACTCTATAAGATGGGAAGTTGCTTTTTCAAAGGTGACTGACCTCTCTTAATATACCAGATTCCAGATAACTTGAGCTCCCTTAAGTCCTTTCTGAAATATCACTAATAGTCAGTTAGTGGGGAGTCCTAGTCTGAGAGAACTAAGCACTTCCTCTAGATAGGCTGAGGAGTGTTCCCCTGGACACTGTGATATTCCTAAAGGATAGAGGCAGAGTTGACTTCATACTTTTTTTTTTTGGTTTTTGTTTTTTGGGCCACACCCGCTGACACTCAGGGGTTACTCCTGGCTATGTGCTCAGAAGTCGCTCCTGGCTTGGGGACCATATGGGAACCGGGGGATTGAACCGCGGTCCGTCCTAGGCTAGCGCAGGCAAGGCAGGTACCTTACCTCCAGCGCCACTGCCCAGCCCTGACTTCATACATTTAAGTCTGAGTTGGAAGAGCAGTATGTAAGTCTGAGTTGAAAGCGAAAACCAGCCCAGAAAGACAAGGAACCAGATCTCAGAATGTGGCTTATTGTACTTTGCTGATGAAACTCAGCTTTGTTATTACATTTACATCTTTGGGAGTAGGGGTAAAGATTTGAGCACCATATCCCAAGGTGCTCAGGGGGAACCACAGGCAGAATGAAGGATGAACCATGTACATGGCATGTGCCTTAACCCCGTACTATATCTTCATTCCTGCTTTGGCATTTTGCCCTGAAAGAGTGCTCATATGCCAAGGTTATTCTAGTGTGAACACTTGAAGAAATGATTTACAACTTGAACTTACAAATGATTGAGAAATATTACTTGAAAATGCAATTGACAATGCATGTGTTCATGGCTAAAGCAGTTGAAGATGAAGTAATTTGAATATACTTGGCTTGGTTTTGAACTTTTAGTTTTACAGTGATCACATTATTTTCAAAATGGTGCCTGCTTTGCTCTTCAGCATTGGTCTTTTCCTTGAACTAGGCACCTACAGAACTAGCCCCATGACCGAAACATAAAATAAGTTTGATGATGAAGGAAAAGAAATAGAACCTGAGTTTCACTTTACTTTATGGTTAATGGCTGTCATTTTATTTTTGGAATTGATTTTTCTATAGAGTAACATTTGCAGTACTGAGTTTTATGTGGCCATAAACAAATCCTAAAGGTATTTCCCTCCTCCGGCTTTCTGTATTGGTCTGGAGGGGATGGACTATAAGGAATGATAGAAAAGTGAGAGCTTTTCCACCAGGCAAACTAATATTAGACTCTCAGTTCTTCCCCATGGGCATTTTAAAGTTAAAATTGAGCCACAATTTTCTCTTTTCAGTGGGAAGGATTGTATTTCCTTCCAGATTATTGGGATGATCACAAAGGCAACAGGTTAGCTCTATGCTTTTGTGGTATTTGGTAGATAACTTTATCTGATGGGGATCTGGGGTCCCACTGCACAAATGAGAAAGCAGAAACATCAAGAAGTTTCTACCTTTCTAAGTCTTCTGAGGATCCCCAGTGAATAACGCTGTGCCGTGAAGAGGGTTGGTTCTTGCAACTATTGTCCGAGGGGTTAGGGCTTCACAAGGATTCCTCTGGGTATGGAATATTCACTATCTTATTCGCTAACTTGACTTTGACTTGTAACCCCACTTTGTTTACCTCTGGATAATTCCTTTTATTTCCATGCTCTCAACTTCCTCTTATCAAGGCTTTCATATCAATGTTCCTGCTCCCAATGGAGGCTGCAGTGCTTCTCTGAAACCCTGTTCAAGCTCCAAGAGCCTCAGAGTTCCAGCATCAATCAATGCTCTCGATTCCTGGTCTGCAGCTGGGAATGAAGGGTATGACAAGTTGGTGAGGGTTTTTATTTTTTTTAAATGAGTGCAGGAAACTAATGATATTCATTTCTTTGCTCTTTGTTCCCATACTAACTTCTCAAATCTTGGAACAATAGGTTACTTAGCTAAAAATAACTTTTTCTCCCTTTGATTCCTATTTTGAAATATCAAACATGTTCTTATTTAAATCTTTGATATGATTTTGACATTTCCTTTGGGCTTTTTTTTTCTTCTCAGTGCTATAACCAGAAACCTGAACACCTTTAATTCTCAGTATGTGAGTTACTACTTATGGAAAATAAGCATAAAAAACTCACTGGGCTTGATCTGAAACCAGGAGAAAAAAAATCTTCTCCACTATAATGAGCATTCAGAGTAGTGTTTTGTTTTGTTTTGGGGCCACACCCAGTGGTGTTCAAGAATTACTCATGACTTGGTGCTCAGAAATCACTGCTGGCAGACTAGGGGGACCATATGGCATGCTGGGTATCAAAACCAGGTTGGCCGCATGTAAGACAAACACCCTACCTGCTGTGCTATGTCTTTGGCCCCTCCTTGATTATTTTTTCTTCTCTGAGATGAGGGTGTTAGTTAGAATCAATTGTTTCTACAAATTGTCTAACCAGAACATTCCATATATCTAATTATTGTTCTTATTTTAGATTTTAGAGCCCGACCTGGTGGTGCTCAGGAGCTACTCATTCCCAGCTCTGTGCTCAGGGATTATTCTGGCTTTGTGATGGGGCACAAACATGGTTCAGGGCATTGCACTTTTGGTTTTTGGGCCACACCTGGTGTCACTCAGGGGTTACTCCTGGCTATTCGCTCAGAAGTCGCCCCTGGCAGGTCCGGCGGGACCATATGGGGAACTGGGGGATCGAACCTCGGTCTGTCCTAGGTTAGCGCAGGCACCTTATCTCCAGCGCCACCGCCCGGCCCCCAGGGCATTGCACTTTAATCCCTTATTATCTGCCAGGCCCTATTCTCTTTATTCTCTTAATCAGGTCGCAAGCAATGAGTGTCTTTTTTCTTTCCTTTTCTTACTGCAACTGTTGCATTTGACTCTGTTAAGGTCTCCAAATGGACCTGAAGAATTGCTGGGGAATTCGAATTGAGACCATCCATTCAACTGGCTCTGCTCTTCTTTCTTTGGCTGAGTAAGATCACAGTAAAACTTCGAGCAAGGCTTCTCCACATGGCCCTATAGCTCATCCAGTTCTGCCAGAAAGAGCTTTGGGGTGACAAGAGTCCAGAAGAGCTTTGACTTGACTCCTGGTTTTATCCCAGTTCTACTATGGTCCCTTGAGCAACTACAGGGATCTTGAGGTAAGAACAACCCCTCATTTCTCCCTCCTATCTCCTTACAGCCTCCAACAATGTCAAGAAAAATTCAACTCATATCCTTTTTTCTTGGGCTATACCCTATAGTGAACAGGGCTTTTTGGCTTTGTGCTCAGGGATCATTTTTGATGGTGATCCCTGAAGGCTGGGGCCTTCTGCACTGTACTATCTCTCCAGCCCTTTATGTTTACTGCTTAAAAAGTACTATTATTATTTAAAATAACAATGACCTCCTTTGGACTAAGGACTAAGTAGCTGATTTGAAATCTCAAATCTGATAGACTGAGTCATATCTGTTCCCTCATCCTGGCTTTTCATCAGCATCTCGCCAGCCTCCTCTCAGCTCCTCACAAACTGCTTTGCTTGCTTCAGATCTTTGTGCAAGGCTCATGCTACTTGGGCCTTGTGCACCTGCTATTTTCTGTGCCTAGAAGGTTCTTTCCTGACAGTTTTTGGGGATACTATCACTTCCATTGCTTTTCCATGCTGTCTTCTGAGATAATTTTCCTAATGATCCTTCCTAGAAAAAACAATCCCCTTTGAGGAGCAAAAGAGCTAAGGGTTAACATCACATATCAGTCCTATGTTTGATCCCCAGCACTTAATGTCTTCTCCACCAACTCTTCCAATGGCCTTGGTTATTAGTGGGTTCAAACATCAAAATAAAAAAGAAAAGAAAAAGAAAATACCTTTTTAAATTATTATCATTCTCTTTCTTCCTAAATAATAAAAGTATCATATGGCCAGAAAAAAAAATCCCTAAGCATTGATCTATCTGAAGTAAAGAATATCAGCTCTTAAGATGGACCTGGATGGTGAGGAAGGCCTTTGGTTCACCATCCCAAGCCACGTGGCTCCAGCCCCCACTATCCAGCGGGTCTGGAGGTTCATGAAAGTGGCAGGTAGAAATCTCACTCACAGGCAGGTTTCATGAGAGATAACACCTTTATTCAACCCTAGCCATCAGATGTGGCTTCTACCATTCAAGCTAGCCCTGTATCTACTTTGATCCATGTCACCTCTGACCTACATGTTGGTCAGGATCCAAACGGGCAAAAGAAGGGCCGAAAGCCTGAGACCCCAGACCTAAATACCCTTCCAAGACCCCTCCCAGGAAATGGGCAGGGTCTGCAGGTAAGGTAAACGTAATATCCGGATCCTAAAGTCCAGCCCAGGAATGGGCAGGGCTCAGGTTAAGTTACCTGTACCCCGGGGTGAGGCAACATGAAGAATATGAATACATGAATTAAAAATATTTTTGCAAATAGACATTGAATCAGGGGAATTCCCATCACCAAGTTGTTCTCCCTCCACCTCCATACCCATTCTGTCTCCCAAGTCCTCCACCCTCTCCCCAGGGACTTCTAGATTGAGTGACTCCCTCTGTTTCTGGTTTATCACATGGTGATCTTATATCTGATTGGGCTTGGTGTCTCCATTGCTTCTCCCTCTGATTGGGAAGCAGGTTTAGGGAGATCGAGTTTTGTGGTTTTATCATGTAAACCACTATGATTAAAAAATAAAAAATAATTAAAAAAAAAGATTATACTCCTAAGCATAAAAAAAAAATATTTTTGCACCCCTGTGTTCACAGCAACGCCATCACAGAAGGCATGGAATTATCTTAGATGTCCAATGACAGATGGCAGGATCAAGAAGCTCTGTCTGTTCTCTATAGGATGTAGTCCTGCCATTTCTAAAGTTGATGTTTAACCCTTTGGGACCACAAGGATAAAGAGAAATTAAGGTGTGAAAGATGACCAGCAGCTGTTTCACTCAATGTGGGGATATGAATGACTAGTGCAAACAATCCGGTAGAAAAAAATACCCCAGAAAACGAATTCAGAGACTTGACAGCAACTGTAGAGCTTATCAGAAAATGAGTGGGAAGGACAGTTAGAGGAGACTTAGAAGGTCGAACAGCACTAGAACTTGGGTTCTGAGTGTGCTGAATCTTTGACATGTATGGAATGTTAAGCTCCTCCATTCAAGGCATTGTGTATTCTATTGCATATTCATGGTATTGTGATCCAATGGGGAAAATCAATTTAAAGGTGGGAGGAGGGGTCTTGAAAGTGACAACAAATAAAGGTCCATAATTTTAAAAAAGCCAAAGCAAATATCCATTCTTATTATCATTTTGCCTCTGGAGGAAACTAGTGTCTGAGGAAACCCCTCCTCCTTTGTATATATGTGGGTACACCCTCTCCTTAGCAAGTAGAACCACTGTTTGACAGCAGTGACCCTGTGATCTCTAAATTGAAACATATTTTCTCAAAAGTTATTATTCCCCATTTAGATCTGACCAGACCACAGCACAGACCCAAGCAGCATTTCCTTCAGAAGTATTTCCTTCCTACAGAAGGCAAGTACCCTTCTGTATATATGTCATGTTTCGTTGATGTGTTCACAGCCTCTGCACTGACTTTGCAGCCTGGTTCTCAGTGATTTTCACTCTCAAGGAGTGTGAATTTTCTGCAGATGAATCTCCCTTCTACTGGGGATGGCAGCCAATAGATTCCATTTGCTGATGTTCGTTAATGTTGGCAGGAGCAGGAAGACCCAGAGGTACCACACTGCTGGGGGCAGAAGTTTTCTATGATTGCTTCCTCCAAAAAGAAAAGATAAAGATGAGCAAACTTATTATGTACATATTTCATCAGAGAAAATAAAGAAAAAGAAAATGTATTTATTTCAGAGCAGGGGTTCTCAAAAGTTTTAAACAGGAGCCAGTTCACTATCCCTTAGATAGTTTGAGGGTTAGACTATAGTTACAAAATCTATGAACAATAATGGCCCATGGCAGTAGTTTGAGAACCCCTGCCCAATTCTGAAAGGAGGTGTGGCAATACAGAGAGAAGGAAGAATTTGGAGAGTTGGCACATATCCCACACACGCAGTGAGGGCCTGGGATGATTTGGTTGTTAAGCAGGACAAGCAGCGGCAGCAAAAACACCTGAAGGGCCAGATAAATGTCCTTGGCAGGTCACACGTGACCCTGGGGCTATAATTTGGGAACCCATGCTTCAGACAATGCTTCAGCTTCATGGCTACCCAATTATTTCCTAAATATGAGAAATAAGGACCATGAAAACAGAACCCCATTTATACCTGTATGACTTAGAAAGAAACGGCACAGGAGCAGGTGCTCAACAAATATATGTGATGGGGAAATTGTTACAGAATCAATATTACATCTTATTTCAATTGTTGCATGTCTGCACTAAAACAGTCTTAAAAAATGGGAATGAAAAAATGAAAATGAAACTATTTTGAGAGGTAACCAAAAGTAGTACTCAGGGCAGCAGCCTTCAGGAGAGATGAAGTCATGAAATTTTCCTATACCCGTGGATGTATCTGGAATCTATTATGCTGAATGAAATAAGCCAGAGGGAGAGAGATAGACACAGAATAGTCTCACTCATCAAAGGGTTTAAAAAAAAAAGTAAAGACGTTATTGTAATAATCCCAGAGACAATAGAGTGAAGGGTCAAAAAAAAAAAAAGAAAAAGACTGACTCACAATATAAAGCACACCACAAAGAGTGGTGAATGCTATTAGGGAAATAACTAAACTAACAACTAGCATGACAATGTTAATGAATGAGAGAAGTATAATGTCTGGCTGGAATAGAAGGAGAGGTGGAATGGAGGAAGATCAGGAGCATTGTGGTGGGAATGTTGCACTGGTGAAGGGGGGTGTTCTGTTTATGACTGAAACCCAACTACAATCACGCTTGTAATTGTGGTGTTTAAATAAATATTTTATATGTTTAAAAAAATTAAAAAAGAACTGTGTCAAACAAAAAAAAGTAAAAATAAAGCAAAGTCAATGAACATGAATCAAAATATGGCAAATATGAGTAATATTTACCCTGCAAGAGGGCTAACTCTGGTCAAAATAGTCTAATAGTGCATAAATGGAAACATGCCAGATAAAGTTAGTTTTGGTTTATTTGAAAAATAATTAGATAATTTTAATTTTAAATAATTTTAATTAATTTATTCATTTGGTTATGGCCATACCCAGACATGCTCAGGGCTCTGCTCAGGGATCACTCTTGGCATGCTCAAAGGACCATATGTGGTGGCTTATCTGCTACACTATGTCTCTGGCCCAAGAATAAAGACAATTTGTATTTGGACATATATTTTCCTTATAATTATCATAGGTTTATATTAATTGTGATTATTATAGTAGCATAAGAATCAACATTTATACTTTTACTAAAATTGCCATAATATTCAATGAGCATTTCTATGCTGTTCCTTATCAAATTCATAAGAAAATATTATAACATAATATAATAAAGGCATTTTTGGTACCCAAAAATAAAATAAACACTAGCTAGGTAACTAAACACATGTTTGTATTTAATGTGAATAATATAAAATATAAATAATGCAAGCTATTGCAAAGCTTAAATATGAGACAGGCAATATATTAAACATGGTTATTATAAAGAGGATTTAAAATAAAGAAATTTCATAGATTCTGAGCTAAAATATGCACAGCTCATTCCCAATTAACAGGAGTAAGTGCATCCATGTATACATACACACAGACATTTGTGTGTTCTGCTGAATAGTATAGTTGACCATTTATCACTGAATAAACTGTTGGCTGATCAATTTACATATTATTTCAGTTGTTGCATGTCTGCATTAAAACAGTCTTTGAAAATGGGAATGAAAAAATGAAAACTAAACTATTTTGAGGGGTAACCAAAAGTAGTACTCAGGGCTTTCTCTTGGCTCTGCACTCAGGAATTTACTCCAGGTGGTGCTGAGGGGACCATATATGATGCTGGAGACTGAATCAGGGTTGGCCTGTGCAAGGCCAGTTACCCTACTAGATGTTTTAGTTCTTCAGTCAGCTCCTCGTTGTTTTTGTTTTGTTTTGGGGTCACACCTAGCAGTGCTCAGATCATACTCCTATCTCTGTGCTTAGGAACCACTTTTGGCTGGATTCAAGTGAAGTGACCATGTGGGGTGTTGGGAATCGAGCCCAGGTCTGCTGCATGCAAGGCAAGTGTCTTGCCTACAGTATTACCTTTTCAGTCCAAAACTTTCACTTTGTGGGTATACAAACAAAACAGGAAAGATAACAATTGAATCAGTTGCACAATCCATCTACTCTTTCAATATAGATGCCTCAAATGGGTCAGGGACAGTAGGGATGACTGTATCTTGAAGATGTGATTCTCAGACTCAACCCTGGTTCAAGTTCCCAACCCATAGTCAAAGGAAAATTTTGAAGTCAACTGTGTCTATGTGAATCTTAATGTTACATTAATCTAAAGTTGACTATGGCTATTCTCTATGTATATAGGGTTCTGTTAAGTTCAGAATCTCACTGAATACTCCTTACTGCTTATGGAGCAGAGACAGTACTTTCTGATACATCAGAAGAAAGAACTTGAATGATTAAATCTCTCTAGGACCCAGGAATAAGAAATGTGATCTTACCAGCAATAGGATCTACTACTCACGATTACTTAGAGACACATATTTAATGAGAAGAAGAAGAACTGGTCTCACTGAATGTCAACATAATTTTTAATTCATATCACATAGTTCTAAAAAGGTCTTTGGGGCCAGAGGAAGGTCCAGGAGCTAAGATTCATACATTGATCTTGGTTCAATTCCAGGCATCACCTGGTCCCCTGAGCACTACACGGTGTATCCTTGCAAGCCTCCAAGCATTAGCACTTGTCCCCTGAGTACTGCCTGGAGAACCCTCAGCACATCAAGACCTCATTAATACCCAAATCCTCAGGTCCTTTAATTGAATCACTGGCCAAGCATTGTAGAAAGGGGCTCCTGGGATTACTGAGCATATTTTTATAGTGCCCCCTCCAAATGAAAGACATCTAAAATATATTTGATTGTATTTTCCAAGGGAAAAAAAATTATAAGTGGAACATTCTATACACAGATTGAAAATCCTTTGACATGTTTACGCCAACTCCCCAATAGTATATGATCACTGCATGGCCATGGTTTTAGTTTAAGAAATGCTCACTACGTCACTTACAGGATTTTAATTTTATTGTTTAAAAAAAGGCAGCCACACAAGAACATGATAACACAACACAAAATTACTCTCCTTGAAACACCTGTTAGGCCATCACTCAATTCCTTGGGACACTATATTGTTCTTTCGAGGACTTAGGCAAGACTGACAACAGTCTCTTTAATTGCCAACAGTGGGGTTCAAGAAAACATACTGAGGGGTGAACCAAGACCAGCTGAATACCTTAGCCCTGGAATATCTCTCTGTCCTCCAAAACTCTCTTTTTAGAACAATACTGTGACATGAACTAAAAATGATGTTGATTTAGTCAATAGGACCAGTTCCTCATTCATTTAATATGTATCTCTAAGTAATATCAAGTAGCAGATCCTATTGCTGGTTAGATTATATTTCTGTCTTGTAGGTACTAGAAAGATTTAATTCTAGGGCAAAAACAAATTTGTCAGTTCATCGTTGCATAGTTTTTATGAGAAATTAAGACCTAGAAATGTTTAAACCTATTTAACTAAAATCATTATAAAAATAATTTAACTGGGGCCCAGGAGATAGCATGGAGGTAAGGCGTTTGCCTTTCATGCAAAAGGTCATCGGTTCGAATCCCGGTGCCCCATATGGTCCCCCCGTGCCTGCCTGCCAGGAGCAATTTCTGAGTATGGAGCCAGGAGTAACCCCTGAGCACTGCCGGGTGTGACCCCCCCCCAAAAAAAATAATTTAACTGTTAGAAAAATAATACTTGGGGCCTAGTGATAGCACAGCAGTAGGGCATTTGCCTTGCATGCAGATGACCCAGGATGG
>PVKC010037577.1:0-12950 GCA_004027635.1 Crocidura indochinensis
TTCTTTCTTTCTTTCTTTCTTTCTTTCTTTCTTTCTTTCTTTCTTTCTTTCTTTCTTTCTTTCTTTCTTTCTTTCTTTCCATCTTTCTCTTACTCTCTTTTATTCTTTCCTTCTTATCTCTGTTTTCTTTCTTCTTTTTCTTTCTTTAACTCTCTTTCATTCTTTTACTCTTTCTTCTTTTCTTAAATATTTATTAAATAAAAATGGTTTTATAACTGTCCTCTTCTGCTGGATGTGTTGCCTGTGAATATTTTTTAAGACTTGCTACTTCTGATCACTCCCCATACCACCACACAAACACTTCAGAAAAGTCCTTTACACATACTTCACCACGTGTAAATATAAAAATGTTATGAATCGTGGTGGGGAAGTAAAATATGGCACATCTTTCAGCCTTGAAGATGATAGGTGGCATTGTTGGCTTAACCCTATTGTGGCAACATTTAGGGTGAGAATTCCTGCTCTAGGACCTTTGTTTTTGAGCCATCTTGTGTCCTGTGTCTGCTAGAAGGTTTAGCCCTGATCAATGTGGGTGGGACTCAGAGATTTAACAGCCACAACTGCTGGACTAGAGTTAAGGAGCGTACTGTGTGCAGACACCCCACTTATCTCTAGTTACAATCCCTATTGTGTGAGTGAAGACTTCATCCCTGACTTTCTAAAGTCCACTTCACACCCCTGCTTAGACATTCCCAGTGCAAGGAGAGTTTTAATCAGAAACTTTGAACTTAATCAGAAGCATGTCAAGTTTTCATGAACAAATTTTCTGAACAGTCTTAGAAATGGCAAAACTGAGCCCTCACACTTGTGAAGCCACCCATTTCTTATGCAGGAAGAATGAGCTTCTTCCCAAAGCCCACCTGCTTTCTCAATCTTTGTAGTACCCCCAGGACAGGTAATGCCTTCCCCAAGTCTATCTGGCAGCTACTTCCCTGAGAAGGCAGGTTTAACAGCCCAGGGTCCTTTGTCACCTCATCTGCTGTTTTAAGTTCATCTCCACGGGGGTATTCAAGAGCTTCTGTTCCATACAGTCCAGTCCACCAATTCAACAAATACTGCCTTTTCACAAGACATTTGCACATCTTTAAATTGGCTTCCTTTTCCTGTTTCAATTCTTCCTCAAAGCACAACAACCAAGATGTTAATATCATCAGCTATGGGAATCAATGTGCCTAACCTGGGTGTCAGTCCAAGATCTAAAGTTGTGTGATTGTGTGTGTGCATGCATGTGTAAGAAAGACAGAGAGACAAAGAAAATAGTAAATTAAATAAAAAGAGAGAGAGAGGCCAGAGCGGTGGTGCAAGTGTTAGGGCATTTGTCTTGCATGTGCTAACCTAGGACGGACCGCAGTTTGATCCCCCGTTATCCCATATGGCCCCCCAAGTCAGGAGCAATTTCTGAGCACATAGCCAGGAGTAACCTCTGAGTATCACTGGATGTGGTCACACACAAACCTAAAAAAACAAACAAACAAACAAACAACAAACTGAGAGAAGCAAGGGGGACGGGACAAGAGGAGACAGATATAATGAGACATAAAGATGAGGTCAGATAGCTGTCTGTCAGCTCTCCTCTATTACTATTTATATATTTCCTCTCACTCTGCCAAACATTAAATAATCAGACAGGTATTTAATTAAGTACAGAATTAAATGTGTTCTGTGTCATCATGAGCACACAGCCTGGGATCAAGAATTATTATTACTTCCTGCGATTAATTATGCTGAGCTTCACCACTACCATTTAGAAGTTTGCTTTCATGTTCAGGTTCACTGTTGTAAACTAGTTGTTGCAATTGTCATCTTTCTGAGTGATGAATTAAGTACTCCTCTGCTGCTTACCAAGTTAAAAGCTACTTACATAGAGAAATGCTATTTATTTACTTATTTCTTTATTTAAGTCAAAATTATTGCTTTTGTAGTGAGTTCTGACTGCAAGCATCATGTATCTGATGCTCCATTAAGAAGGCTTTCGACTTGAGGCAGTCAATTTCACAAGTGTTCAGAGGCATAACCATCTTTCTAGCATCTTCTTTATGTCTATCATAGATTCAGGGATCAGTGTTGTAATTAAATTTGATTTGTTTTGGGATTATAAACATCAGAGCTTGCTAACTCTGGACTCCATACTCAGGCATCATTCCTGATAGGTACAGGGAACCATATGGGATGTTAGGGTTCAGACCCAGGTTGACACACACAAGGCCAACACCCTCTCTATGATACTATCTCCTCAGTCCCAGGGCCGAGGTTTTTAAGAGTTCTTTTCTAGAAATGTTTAGTGGTCTTCTGCTAGACAAGGAATACCACAAAGTCACTTCTCAGAGATGCTCTCTAAATATTTTATAGGATCTGAATAAGCAAAAACATTTGATACAATATTGTACTTAGGGATTTGCTTTTACTCACATTGGCAGCATACCAGCACAGCCAACAGCTCAGGATTTTGAAGTAAAATTCGATACTTGAGGAAATTTAAGCATAGATTAGTATCTTGGGCTTTGAATTTCTGTGATAGTACAATGGTTTGGGTGTTAATCTTGCCCATGAAAAATCCAAATTCAATCCTCAGGATCTCATGTGGTCCCCTGAGCCTACCATGAGAACAGAGCCAGGAGCAAGGCCTGAATAAAGCTTTGGCACAAAACTATAAAAACAAAACAAAACAAAACATTCTCTTCCATGCCATCTAAGGCAAAAAGTCACAGCATTGCTGAAGAGAGAATGAAGAACAGCTGGACCTATGAATGCCTATGTGAGCTTGGATGAAGCAACTTTATTCATGAGCTTCTTAGAGGCCAAGGGAGTCTCTCAATTCCAGCAAAAAGTAGCATAAACTGGTCTTGCCTTCTGTTACTGTAATAATCCATAAGCTTTTCCCTTTATTTCTTTTTTAATATTTTTTTATTTAAACACCTTGCTTACAAGCATGATTATGGTTGAATTTCAGTCATATAAGATGACACCCTCCTCCATCACCAGTGTAACATTCCAATTACCAATGACCCAAATATCCCTCCTCCCCTCTCTTCCCCCACCTGTACTCTAGACAGGCTTTCTATTTCCCTCATATATTCTCATTGTTAGGATAGTTCACAATGTAGTTGTTTCTCTAACTAAATTCATCACTCTTTGTGGTGAGGTTCATGAGGTTCATAGAACAATTTTCATGTCTCTGAAAATTGTTGAGAAATGTCTTTCATTTTTCTTAAAACCCATAGATGAGTGAGACCATTCTTCAACTTTTTCTTTCTCTGACTTACTTCACTTAGTATAATAGATTCCATGTACATCCATGTATAGGAAAATTTCATGACTTCATCTCTCCTGGTGGCTGCATAATATTCCATTGTGTATATGTACCACAGTTTCTTTAGCCATTCATCTGTTGAAGGGCATCTTGGTTGTTTCTAGAGTCTTGCTATGGTAAATAGTGCTGCAATAAATATAGGTGTAAGGAAGGGGTTTTTGTATAGTATTTTTGTGTTCCTAGGGTATATTTCTAGGAGTAGTATAGCAGAAGTTGGTTCTTTGAAAAAAATAAACAAGATTGATAGATCATTAGCAAAACTAACAAAGAAAGAGAGAGAAAAACTTGATAACTTGTATTAGAAATGAAAAAGGGAAGATCACTACCGATATTGCAGAGATTCAAAGGGTAATAAGAAACTACTTTGAGAAACTCTATGACACTAAAAATGAGAACCTGGAAGAAATGGATAAATTCTTGGAATCTTTTAACCTCCCATAGTTGAATAAAGAAGATGTAGCATATCTAAACAACCCCATCATTATTGATGAAATTAAAACGGTAATCAAATGTCTGCCCCAAAACCAAAAAGCCCAGAACCAGATGGACTCACTAATGAATTCTTTCAAACCTTCCAAGAGGAACTACTATCAATCCTGGCAAGACTCTTTCATGAAATCGAAAAAACGGGAACACTTCCAAATAGCTTTTATGAAGCCAACATCACCTTGATACCTAAACCAGACAGAGATGCTACCAAAAAAGAAAATTACAGACCAATATCCCTGATGAACACGGATGCAAAGATTCTCAACAAAATCCTGGCAAATAGAATTCAATGCCTAATTAAGAAGATCATTCACTATGATCAAGTAGGTTTCATCCCAGGAATGCAAGGATGATTTAACATCCGTAAATCTATCAACATAATACACAATATAAACAAGAAAAATAAAAATCACATGATCATATCAATAGAATCAGAGAAACACTTGGTAAGGTCCAACTCGCATTCTTGATAAAAACTCTCAGCAAGATGGGAATGGAAGGAACCTTTCTGAATATAGTTAAAGCTATCTACCACAAGTCAGTGCAAATATTATCCTCAATGGAGAAAAACTAAAAGTTTTCCCTTTATTTCTCTTTTTTTTTTTTTCTTGGTCGGCAGTGCTCAGGGATTACTCCTGGCTCCATGCTCAGAAATTGCTCCTGGCAGGCACGGGGGACCATATGCGGCACCGGGATTCGAACAGATGACCTTTTGCATGAAAGGCAAATGCCTTACCTCCATGCTATCTCCTGGGCCCCTTCCCTTTATTTCTAACTGGACCCCTAACCTCCGACTTCAAGAAATGTGGCTGAAGGACATCACTTTAATATTTTGATAAGCATTGAAAAGCTAAATACAAATATTTTAATTGACTTATTTGCAGGAGAAACTTACCCTAAATACTAGTTACTTGGTTTTAATTACTAAAATTTTCTGAGAGCTAATTAGATCTTTTATTTTTAACTCAGGAAAGTAGAAACTTTGGAGGGATTTCCTTTCATATTTTATGATATGGCTTACCCCTGTCTTACTCATTCTCTGAGCCAGCAGTGGTGTGATAAACAAAGCTCACCTGGCTGTTGTTTTTTTCTAGAAATTTCCTCCAAGGGAGGCTTCTAGCTTTGCAGCTATTTTCTTTATATCTAAAAGCCTCAGTTATCTAAAACACCAATAAGGAAATAGGCCAAGAGAAATTATAAACCAGAACATAGATGCACGATTACTAAAAGAGTCTCTTGAACCAAAAATCTCAAAGAAATTCTTGGGTTCTTTATATAACAGACAGCTATTAAGAGTGCCCCTATGATCTCTATGGGCTAGAATAAGGGATCTAATGATGAAAACAACCTATGTCCTATCTTTGAAAACTAAATTTTAGGACTGATATATATCATTGGGTAGTAGAGCACATGTGTAAGTGTAGAATTTATAAGACCTTGTGTTCAACACTGAGGATTACTGGATAATACCCTTAATGCCCCCCCCAAGTTCTTCCAGATGTAGATTTTTGTGTCTTTCACGCACTACAGACTCAAGCACTAGACCATCAGTTCCACAGCAACTGGTTAACCTTTAACCTTTATAGGGAGTGCCCAAATTTAATAATAAAAATATATAATGTTATAATGGGTAGGATGTTTTTATTACATGGGGTCAATCTGGAATAAATTCAATTTCTAGGGGATCCACCTCAAGGTCCCCTAGGATTGATCTCTGAGCACAGATCAAGGGGTAAGCCATGAACAACATCAGATTTAGCCTACCCCTACAAACAAAACAAAACAAAAAAAAATGCCCTAAACATTCCTGGGGTAAAAAGAATGAAATCTATGTGAATAACTTTTTTTTCGGTTACAATATTCTTATTTTTATTTGTTTATTTTTTAATAATTTTTATTGTGACCAAAGTGAATAACAAATCTTTCACAGTAATATTTAAGATACATAGTGACATTGAATCAGGACCATTCCCACCACCAAGGTTGTCCTCCCTCCACCCTTTTCCCAGTATGTAAATAACTTTTTAAGGGAAACCATGATTTCAAAGGTAATTAGAAAAGCTCATCTGGAGTTTTTTGACTGCCAATTGCCCCTGACCTATATTTCTCAGCATTGCCTGTTTTTGGCTGTGACTCTTCCAGAGAATGTGAGAACTCAAAATGTCTAATTTGGCAGGAAAGAATGACATAAAAACAGGTTAGGATGTTCCTTCTGACTCTGTCCTCCTGCTGAGATGTATGAAGATGTGGAAGACAGTCATATACAAACACACAACATCAGTGTTATTTTACTGAAGTCTTTTTCCCGTGTGAGTTATCTTTGAACAACTACATCTAAGATAGAAATGTTTGCCTTTGTGAAGGTCTTTATAGGAATAGCTTAGCATATACCTTAACCAACAGAACATAACCAGAAGATAATCAGACTTGAGGTATTTTCAGAAGAATAAACAATACAGTAGAGATTTATGGTCATAAGAAGAATATTGAGCTATGAGACAGAATCTTTGCTACATTAGATCCAGAGGCTTAGTATGAATTTTGGATCTTGGGGGTCTGGAGTGATAATAGAGTAGGTAGGGCATTACAGATGCTCAACCTGGATGCAATCTCTGGCATCCGATGATCTGGGTAACACCAGAGGTACTTAAATGTAGAGTCAAAAATAATTCCTGAGTACTGCCAGGTGTGGCACCCAAAACCAAAAAACAAATGAAAAAAAGAACTATGGATCTTGTCTGGCATGTGGCTGACCTTGGTTCAATCTCTTGCACACTATGAAGTCCTAAAGCTTGTCTAGGAGTGATTTCTGAATGCAGAGACAGGAATAATCTCTAAGTATTGCCAGACATGCCTTCTCACCCTACAAAGAAGAAAAAAGAATTTTGGACCTTAACCTCAACATGCAATATGATCATGTGTTTGCTTTAAAAAGACTTCTTACACTATTTTGTGCAGTATAGAGGGAAAAGTAGGCCAAAATAAATGATAATTAAAGTGTTAGGATGTAGAATTAAAACTGCTAAATAAACAGTAATAAAATGATTAATAAAGTAATATAATTAGATGCATTCAGAGTGAATATAGAAAAGCCCATCATTTATGATTCCAGTCAACAGATTTTCACCAGAGAGATGTTATGTGCTAAGCAGAACTGGAGGTTATGTATGATGGAAATTGAGAATAGATGACTATCACAGGCCAGAAGTTAAAGTCTCTGCTCATATGATCCATTCAGCAAGCATAGCTCTCAGTACCCTTAAAATTTACAAATCAAGAGGAAAAGGCTCCTGGAAGTTCCCTAAAACTTGATAGGAATCATTATTTTTACTACATTTTTGTTCTTTGTCAATACTTGCTTATCAGTAGAACTTACTTCTGGCTCTGTGCTCAGGATTGACTCAAGGCGATGTTTAGAGGATGCTGGGTTATACATGGAGTGCTATAGTTTGAATCTGGGTCTTATACATATACTGGTATAATAACTCCTGGACCCTGAATCTTGTTTGATTTCTATTAAAAATAAACAGATTTTCACAGCTAAATAACAGAAGTTATTTTCAACATTAGATTCTGAAAGAAAAAACTTTAGAAGAAATAGTAACCATTTGATTACAATAAATGCTTATAAAAACTGTTACTGCTATCAAATAAACTGTTGTATAGATAACATTCAATCTGTTTCCAATTGTCAATTTCTAAGATCTCATGTTTAACATTTATGAGATAGCAAATTGTGAGATGAAAAATAAATACAATCATATCTCACATTGGCCTTGCAAATTGCTTCCATTTTCTGATTAGGGGCATAATTATGAATCACAGTTGGACACTTTCACTACCATATTATCTCTACCACTCAAAGAAGCAAATCTCCCACAAATGTCACATATAAGTCTTTAGGAAAAAGAAAACTCCACTCAGGGAAAACATATTCATATCTGTTATACTCTTGTATCATCATGTGTGCCTTTAAAACTAATTTTCTCCAAGTAGACATTATTTGTGTTCTCTTAAGCCCTTTAGAGAATTCTTATTTTACTATGCATGTCTTGCTTTTTCCTAAGGACTGTTATTATTTTTCAGTAGTAGCCTGATTTGAAGAATAATTAAGGCAAAGAGAAGAGTACAGAGCATGCACTTCCAGTTATCAGTTGAGCTGTCCATGGGTTGCCTTTGAGATAGTAACCAAGAATATTTTATTATCAGGATGAACTTTCCAACATAGTATTAGATATTTTTTTCACTCTAAGTACAACCATTCCACATGTATTATTAAAATCCAATTGGTTTGTAGAGGAAGGTAAGGAAATTTATTTATTATTTTTGTTTGCGTGAAGATGAATAATTTTTAATGGATCTTGTCCCATCCTAACCCCAATCCTCTCTAGGGCTTCAACTTAGAATAAATAAAACACAAAGAAAAAAAGAGCAGGGAAAAGTAAATTATAATCAGTTTCTACTAAAATGCTAAAAATATCTTTACAAATATTTTATCAGGAACTTTTTGTATTTTAGCAAGAGTTTTAATCTATTACATTGATTTTTGCTGCTTCTAGCTTTTATTTAGTAGCAATTGAACACAAAAATGATGCCTTCTCAAGAAAATCAAGCCCAAAACCAAAAATCTATATCTATAATCAGCCACAGGCAATAGTATTCCTAGTAATTTAATGAATATATAACAAAGGTGCTATCATTGCCAATAATAACAACATATCCAGTTCAAAAGAGTGCCACGATAGAGAAATTGCCATGATGGGAAATCTGCTCTATTTCTGACTATTGAAGACGACTTTTTAAGCTATGGATATAGCAAACATCCCAATGCTCTAGGTATCTAAGCTCAGAGCTATGTGATATGAGAGAAATGAAACAAAAATGTAGTGTAAAAGCTACTTAAAATATATTTCTCACAACAGAAATGAGGTCTGGAAGGACTGGCCCACGATATGAAGTTCAACACAAAAATTGGTTAGTGCAGTTAGAGAAATAACTACACTAACATCTATCTTGACAATGGTAGTGAGTGAGATATTGAATGCCTGCCTTGAATACAGGTGAGGGGATGGGGAGTAGTGATATGGGGGGCATTGGTGATTGGAAGGTTGCACTGGTGACTAGGGGTGTTCTTTTTATGACTAAAACCCAACTACAAGCATGTTTGTAATTATGATGCTGAAATAAAAATAATATTTAAAAATAAAATAAATTTTAAAGAAGAACATATTTCTCTAACAACCCTTAGGGAGATTCATAATGAGGATGAGAAATATATTTCATAACCAAGCACAATACTTTTACTTGACTGATTCCTACGAAGAGTAGTGAGTGGAAACCTCCATGACTCATGGGTTTTGGGAGCATGTTACTTTTTTATTTTAGAAAAAAAGACAAATTATGGAAGTATAGAATTATGCTACAATTGTTTAGAAATTCTGGAGACTGTTCAAAAATATGTGCAGTCAGAAATACCAGAGCTCTCTCAGGCTATTGAGAGAATTTCTGAATATAGTGAGCAAAGTTGCTACAAACAGTATATCTGGAACAGATTAAGTACCTTCAACAGTAGATAAAGTTTTGATATTACTAGGAGTAATGCACTTAGGGAAAATAAAAGTACAATTTTAGATGCTTTCTATCCAGAGTTAATCACAAATAAAATTCACAAACTTCAGACTTCAATTTCACTTAGTTAAGGGTGCTCTTTGCCTAACTATACAGATATTTAAAGAAATGTTTCCATTTCCAACAAAATACTAAACTGCAGAAAAGAGAACTTTTCAGCTTTTAAATCACTTCTATGTGTGAATGACACAAACCGTAATGTTTGTATTTGCTTATATAATAATTTAAGAATGTTTTTGATGGGCCAGAGAGATAGTATAGTGGGTAGGGCACTTGCCTTGCATGCAGCCAACCCGGGTTCGATCCCTGGCACCCCATATGGTCCTCGGAGCCCGCCAAGTGTGATCCCTGAGAGCAGAGCCAGGAGTAAGTCCTGTGCACCGCCAGATGTGGGCCAAAAACAAACAAAAGAATGTAATCTGAAAGTTAAAAACACAAAGAAAATTGATCATATATATGTACATATATACATATATAATACACACATAAAATTCCTCTCCCCTCTGGAAGTATATATGGTGACATATATAATTTTGATATATAATATAAATGCACATATCTAATTCCAGAAAGGAGAGACAGAGAAATAGTAGGTAGATATAAGAAAATTTGAATGACAATTGGCTGTAGATCTTCCTGGGAAGAGATAATGTGATTTGTGACTCCAGGAAAGCAATGGATGAGCTCTGTATAGTTTGCCTTGCATGCAGCTGACCCAGGAAGACCTCGGTTTGATCTCTGGCATCCCATAGGGTCCCCCAAGTCAGGAGCGATTTCTGAGTGCATAGCCAGGAGTAACCTCTGAACATCACCAGGTGGCCCGAAAAACAAACAAAAAAAAAGTACCCCCAAAAACCTTAAAAAACAAAACCTCAAACTAAGGCTATCTGAGTAATATAGGTGAGCAAGGCACTTGCTTTGTATGTGTCACCTGAACACATGTATGGTTTCCTGGACCCTGGCAGGAGTGATTCCTGATTATAGAGTCAGGATTAAGCCCAGGGAACTGCAAAATGTGGCTCCAAAGCATAAACAAATAAATTAAACAACCAAACTGGAACTCAAGAAAGGAAATACCCCTTATGCTAATAAAAATCAATTATACCTCCACAAGAGAAAAACAAAAGACAAAACATCTCAAGTTTGAACTTTAAAGTTTGTCATTTTTATTCACTTTGTAAGTATTGTGTGGCATTTTCACACTGAAAATTGCATACAAATTGTTTCAGGTTATTGAAATTCCTAGTCTTAAAGCAAATTAAAAAATTAGTGTGTACTGTGGCCACACTTGAAAGTAGGAGGGCATACAGATCCTAAACAGAAAGAGATGTTCTGATTGGAGAGAAGTTTACAAGCAAAAATGATAAGGCACACAAATGAAAGAGGGGAAATGATGATAATGTACAGGCACACATTGGTAAGAAAATTATGTGAAAGAAGTTATAGTAAACTGGGCTTACGTAACTCAGGAGATAAAAAAATATATAGACATAATACTTAAAACAATCTAGAGCACAGCTTGGGGTGACAGCTGAAAAGCTCATTTCAAACACAAACTAGAGGTGTCACTGGAATACCAACTACTGCTAAATAAATAGTGTCCCCCAAATCAGGACACTCTAGGGATAAGGATATACATAGTAAAGTGGGTAAGTAGATTAGTTAAAGAGATGTATAGCCAAACAGAAAAATTGTAGACAAAATATAGAAAATAAAGCCTATTTCAATAGAACAATTCATATTTTCTGGTCATATATCAGATTTTTATAAATACTAAGAAGTAAACAATGAACTGGAAGACAGTTTAAGACAGTTTTAGCACTAAGAGACCTGAGTTGACCACATGCAGAACAAGCACTTTAACCATTTTACAAACTCTGAACCACAATTAATGAGTTTTAATTATAACACAAATAGGACCAACTTTTTACTAGCAGGAGAATACTTTTCAACAATGAGTAATATATTCCATTATTTAAATTCAATTATAAACATCTTTTTAACTGTGCATCTCATGATAATTTAACTTAACATTATATGAAAATAAAAATTCCACAAAGAAAAAGTGAGTAATTTATTTGCAGAAATATTGATAAAGAACTGGACAAAGAGCACAGAATATAAGGTATTTTCTTGGCACACAGTCAATCAGGGTTTGATCCCCAATACCCTCTAGGGTACCCTAAGAGAAGAGTGATCCCTGAGTTCAGACTTAGAAATCTGCCCTGCATATGAACAGGTGTCTCCAAAAGAAAAGAAATGTAGAAAAGTCCATTTGCATAAGAAGCAACTAGAAGTGTAGATACACAAATGAGTCATGTATTAATAATCAGGGCAGCTTAAGATAAAAACATTAAATTTTACCAATAGGGTACAATTGGTAAAATATGGTAAAATATTTAGTAAAAACATGAAACTCTAATAATTTCATTTGTTTCAGAGAATATAGATTGAAAGGAATCTGTACTGGTGGGGAGTCACTGAAAACTTAATCAGTTAGGTGGATGAAATCCCTATTGTGTGAATGTCAATAATTATTTTATATCAATTACACTAAGAAGTCTCTATAACTGTTGTATAAAAATAAGCAATAAAATAGACATATTGAACAAATAAAATGATTTTTTAAAAATATGTAAAAAATATATAAATGGCTTAAAAGAACATACATTTAATTTGCAACTCTAATTTCCACTATATATTGAAATAGACAAATGAAGGGATAGATCCATGGTATATTCCATGCTGTGGAGACATTGAGAATACATATTTGTTAAAGAAAATGCTGGAGTTGTTATTCAAATATAGGAAGCATATGTGTGTTTTGGGGGGCAGTTGGTCATTACATACAAGTTGTTACTTTTTGAGAAAACCATGACTTGCCTATTAATATTACAAGATGTAGTTGTGTGTTTGAGTTTGAGAATATAGTTGTCAGTCAGCTTAGGATATGAGCAAGAAGGAAGTCTGCATTTCTTGATTTTGGTTATTAAACAGTATTAATTACACTGCAAGTCTTGTTTCTTTGGTGATATGGGTACCTATGGAAAAAAAAAAAGAAAGTACCTTATCCCCTTTGGTACCTAGATTTCTTTTTTCCCTGATGATATCTCATAATGCCAGACTATCCTGAAGAATGGGTACAGAATGAGTTTTAAAAACTTTGAAATAGCTCTGTGCTGCCGCCCCCAAGGTAGGGAGACCCCGCCCACCCACGCGGAGCCCACCAAGGGAACGGGAAACCACTTCCTGCTTGCCCTGGTCCACCTGAGCTGGGCAAGCCCCGCCCACCGCGCCGAGCCTGAAAACCGCGCGAACGCTAATGCGTTCGCGCGAAGATAGCTTATCAACATATAAGGCAAAACAGCTCAGCCCAGCACCAAAACCACTATTAATAAATAGCCCACAAAATTCGAAGCAATCCACCAAAACAATTAGACTGGTGACAAAAGTGAACTACAACAAGAATTGCAAAAATATGGTTAAACCAAAGAAGACCCTAATATCTGCAGAAGTAGAAAAA
>PVKC010037578.1:0-11917 GCA_004027635.1 Crocidura indochinensis
ATATGTAAAATGTTCTTAAAATTACAAAGCAAAGCATAATGATACCTCTGTCTTATCAATGCCTGTAGACTGAGTTCATAACTAGGCAGATTTAAATAAGTACATATGGAATTAATAAATAAAGCATATTATTAATATTTGAAATGTAAATGTAGTATTATGGAAACAGATGGAAAGCACTTTCTAACTATCTCCAATGATATCAAGAAAAAGATAGGAGATTAGGGAATTCGAATGAGATAAAATGGGGACCGGAGAGATAGCACAGCGGTAGGGCATTTGCCTCAGAAGCAGAAGGACGGTGGTTCAAATCCCTGAATCCCAAATGGTCCCCTGAGCCTACCAGGAGCGATTTCTGAGCATAGAGCCAGGAGTAATCTCTGAGCACTGCTGGGTGTGACCCCCCCCCACCCGCTCCAAAAAATTAGATAAAATTAAAACAAAAGCTTGACTTCACCAAAAATAGCATGTATTAATTCTATAATTAAGAATTACAGACTTCAAAGAAAATGATGACCAGGATATAAAAATCACCATGGAATAGAAGAAATTATTCACCCAATACCCATGTGGTAAGGGACTAATACCTAAAACATATAAGGCAACAGTAGAGCTTAATAAAAATAAACATACAACCACATCAAAAATATGAAGAGATAAACAGCAATTTCCTCAAAGAAGAAATACAAATGGCCAAAAGGTACATCCAAAATGTCCCATATCATTATTCATCAGGGAGATACAAGTCAAAATATCAACAATGGAATGCATCAAGAAAAATAAGAACAACAACCAGTGCTACTAAAGATGTGAGGAGAATTAGACTCTTATTCACTGCAGGTGGGAACGTAGACTGAATCAGCATTTGTGGAAAACTAGATGAACTTTCCTCAGAAATCTAGAAATTGAGTTTCTAATTTTACCCAGCGATGCCACTCCTGGAAATATACTGTAGAGGTCTAGAAATACAATGACAAAGGCATCTACACCCCTGTGTTCATTGCAGCACTATTTCCAATAGCCAAAATCTGGAAACAGCCCAAATGAGTGGAAAAAGAAACAAAGAAACATATTTTTTAAAAAAAATAAGCAATAACTTTATTTAAATACAATGATTACAAACATGATTGTAGTTGGGTTTCAGCCATAAAAAGAACACCTCGCCTTCACCAGTACAATATTCCCATCAACTATGTCCCCATTTCCCTTCTTCCCCCATCCCCCACCTGTATTCGAGACGGGCTTTCTACTTCCCTCACTCATTGACATTTTTATGAGAGTTCTTAGTGTACTTATTTCTCTAACTCACTCACCACTCTTTGTGATGAGCTTCATATCGTGAACCAGTTCTTATGGCCCTTATATCTGGGTTATATTTCAATAATGTCTTATTTTTCTTAAAACCCATAGATGAGTGAGACTATTCTGTGTCTATCTTTCTCTGACTTATTTCACTCAGCATAATAAATTCCATGTACATCCTTGTATAGGAAAATTTCATGATTTCATCTTTCCTGGTAGCTGCATAATATTCCATTGAGTATATGTACCACAGTTTCTTTAGTCATTCATCTGTTGAACAACATCCTGGTGTTTTCAGAGTCTACTATTGTAAATAGTGCTGCAATGAATATAGATGCTAGGAAGATTTTTAATTATTTTTTGTGTTCCTAGGGTATATAACTATGAGTGGTATAGCTGAATCAGATGGGAGCTCAATTTCCAGTTTTTTTGAGAAATCTCCATATTGTTTTCCATAATGCTGAACTAGACAGCTTTCCCAACAGCAGTGAATGAGAGTTCCTTTCTCACCACATCCTCTCCAGTACTGACGTTCTTGTTTTGTTTTGTTTTGATTTTTTTATGATGTATGTCACTCTCTGTAGTATGAGATGGTACCTCATTGTTGTTTTGATTTGCATCTCCCTGATGATTAGTGATGTAGAGCATTTTTATGTGCCTTTTGGCCATTTGTATTTCTTCTTTGAGAAAGTGTTTGTTCACTTCTCTCCATTTTTTGAGGGGGTTAGATTTTTTTCTTGTAAAGTTCTGTCAGTACATTGTATTTCTTAGATATTAGCCCTTTATCTGATGGGAATTGAGTAAATAGTTTCTCCCATTTTGTGGGTGGCTTTTGTATCCTAGACATTAATTCCTTTGAGGTGCAGAAGCATCTCAGTTTAATATAATTCCATCTGTTTATCTCTGCTTTCATTTGTTTGAAGAGTGCTGTTTCCTCCTTGAAGATGCCTTTAGTCTCAATATCTTTGAGTGTTTTACCTACACGTTCTTCTATATACCTTATGGTTTCAGGTCTGATATCAAGATATTTAATCCATTTGGATTTTACCTTTGAGAAGGGTGTTTGATGGAGATCTGAGTTCAGTTTTTTGCAAGTGGCTGACCAGTTGTCCCAACACCACTTGTTGAAGAGGCTTTTCTTGCTTCATTTTGCACTTATTTCCCCTTTATCAAAAATTAATTGATTGTATGTCTGGGAAGCATTCTTTGAAAACTCAAGACTATCCCACTGATCTAAGTGTCTGTCTTTATTCCAATATCATGTTGATTTAATGACTATAGCTTTGTGATACAATTTAAAGTTGAGGAAAGTGATGCTTTCCATATTCCTTTACCCAAGGGTTGCACTAGCTATTCTTGGGTGTTTATTGTTCCAGACAAATTTCAGGAGTGTTTGATCCACTTCTTTAAAGAATGCCATGAGTATTCTTAGAGGGATTGCATTAAATCTGTACACAATGGAATGTTCTGCAGCTTTTAGGGATAATAAAGTCATGAAAATTTCTTATACATAAATAGTTATGGAAAGTATCATGCTAAATAGAATGAGTCAGAGGGAGAGGAACAGACACAGAATGATCACATTCATCTTTGAGATTTAAAATCACAGTATGAGAATACCCAGACAATAAAAGAATAGATAAAAAGTGCAGTGAAGTTAAAGGACCACTATGACAATGATAGTTGGAAATGATCACTCTGCAAAAAAATTGGAAATTTAAAGAAAATAAAGTGATAAGATAGCACTTCTTCATTGCAAACCATGATGTCTTAAAGGTTAAGGGGGAGGAAAAGAGTGAGAGAAAGAAAAATATCTGTCATAGGGTCAGGCTGGGGACGTAGGTGAAGGAAGGGTGGGATGGCCAGAGAATAATTTGGGGAATTGGTGGCTGGAAATGAACACTTGTGAAGGTTTGAGTGTTGGAACATTGATTGCAACTCAACCATAAACAAATTTTCAATTCCATCTCACATTGATTTGTGGGGGGGGGGGGTTGTGTCACAGCAAACTGCACTCAGGGCTTACTTATTCCTGGCTCTATACTCAGAAATTGCTCCTGGCAGGCATGGGAGACCATATGGGACTCCAGGGATTGAAAACTGGGTCCATCCTGCGTTGGCCACGTGCAAGGCAAAAGCCCTATCACTATGCTATTGCTCTGGGCCCACAGTGATTTAATTTTTTAAAAAGAGAATATATACAGAAGCTCAGAGACATGAAATGACCTGACCTGTCTAGGATCTGCACAGTGTTTGTTGTGGAATGCATATGGAGAAACTATACGGAAGGATAGGTTAGATATATCTGAAATGATATGACAAACCATGATAGAGTATTTTACTACAGAAATATGAATATATATTAATAGTAAATCATACTTAATTTCTTCTAATTAGAACACAACATTTTTATAAATGCAACCTTATAAAAAAACTTGTGTGTTCACATAAACTGAGGAAAGAATAAATCTGTGCTATCCAACATACATTCATGTTCATTATATTTGTTTTATTTTTATTGTTACTTAAAGTCATTTACATTCCATAGTAGAAAATAACTCTTTGCAGTCAAAGAGGAATTTAGAATTTAAAATTTAGAATTCTCTACACAGGCAAATAAGGAAAGCAAGAAAACATAAATACACCCAGTAGGTGGCTGCAGATTGGGTAGGGAAATAGCATTCAAGAAGAAAGATGAACACACTGAAATTCTTGAACAATCACATAAAGAAAAAAGGACAATGAGTAGAACTCATTATTTGGTGCTGAAATAAATTCTTCCTAACATTCTTTTCAACTTTTTTCAAGTTATTTTAAGATCATTGAAATTGCTAAAAAGCTTTGTGTTTAATTGTTGGGACGGGCTTCTATTTTATGATATCGGAATGCTTTGGAGTCCTGCACAATATGATCACTGTGTTTGCCTCTGATTTCTACATATTATTATCTGTTCTAGAACTAGAATTTCCCAATTCCACCACACGATCTTTTTCATAGTAGGTTTTAAAATATGGACAATACATGTCTATTTAAATACAAAATGTTTATTTCTTAGGAAACATAAGTTAGAAGTCTTCACTCTCAGGATAACTGAGTCTCTAAAGAGATGAGTCTTGAAAGAAACAGGAGTAACAGAAAGAAGTCAGTATTTCTTCAAAACAGAATCTTACAATACTTATTTTACTTCATCCACAAGACAAAAATTTATAACAAGCATTACTGTTTCTATCTTCTAGCAAACCAATACTCAAAGGACTATATTCATATAATAAAATGCAGGTAAAATAACTAATTTTACTTCACTCTAAATTGTATTTCCCCAATCGTGCTATTTAGAGTCAATTAAGATTCTAAATATCTAAGTGATATTTAGCATTTAGATCATCTAAATGATATGAAGCTTACCACAAAAATTGATGGGTTAGAGAAATAACTATACCAACATCTTTCATGACAATGGTAGTGAGTGAAATAAGACAGGTAGGGGAGAAAGTGGGGGGCATTGATGACCGGAAGATTGCACTGGTGAAGGGGGGTGTACATTTTATGACTGAAACTCAACTACAAGCATGTTTGTAACCATGGTGCTTAAATAAAGATATTATTTTTAAAATGAATCAACATCATGGAACCAAATCCAAGCTTCTTCACTTTTATAACTCTGTGGTTCTATTCTTATATATGTTCTCAATTCCTTCTTCTCTGATATGTGGATTATGTTTCACTTAGCACAATGAACTTGGTATGTAAAAAATGTTATTTTTTCATAGCACAGGAAACAAATTTTATCGTGGCACAAGAAACAGAAGTTAGAAAGGAACTGGTAAGAAACTTAATATTGTATGGTGTGACCTAGCATTTCTCATGAGTCTCACATGTGTGAATTATAATTTGAGAAATATTCATTGCATGCATAATATGCAAAAGATATTATGAAAATTCATAGAAGAATGGAACTGGCTTTTAGCTCTTCATTTATGTATTCATTTTTAGCTTCTGATACTATTCTTAATAGGCATAATTATAACAAAATCGAATACCAGTGTATCCGACTCTTCACCCCCACATCTACACTATTATCTGATCTCCAACTTAATTATACATGTCAGTCTCCAAATTATAATGCCTTTGGTTTGCTGTTCCTGCCTTTTTTGTACATTTAAGTCCATGCATGATGAGAAAATTCTGTATTTGTCCTTTTCATTCTCATTGACTTTAATCATTGACTTCAATCACGATGATTGAAGTTCTATTCGTTTCACTGAAGTTTACATAATTTTAATCTTTCTTAGAGCTACACAGTGTTCCATTGTTTATAGGCCACAACTTCTTGAACCATTCATCTGTATTTTAGCATTTGGGTTGTTTCCCCACCTTGACTATTGTACTAAATCTAGTGATGAACATATGTGTGCATATATCATTTCAAATTAATATATTTTTAGCTTTTTTTGGCCACAGCAGGCAGCGCTCTGGAGTACCTCCTGGCTCTACACTCAGAAATCTCTTCTTGCAGGCTCAGGGGACCATATGGGATGCCAGGATTCGAACCACCATCCTTCTGCATGCAAGGCAAAAGCCCTACCTCCACGCTATCTCTCCACTCCCTCATATTAATACTTTTGTGCTTTGAGGATAGATACTATGAAGTGGAATTGTTGCAACATATGGCAGTTCCATTCCTATTTTTTGAGAACTCGCCATAATGCTTTCCATAGGGCTTAAAATAGATGTCATTGTCACCAACAGTGGTTGAGAGATGAGGATTCCTTTCTCACCACAAACATAAAAACACTGGCTATTGTTAGATTTTTTTTTATTACATGCCATTCTCACAGGCATGATATGATATCTCAGTATTGTTTAAACTTGCATTTCTAAAATTATTATTAATTATGAGAACTTTTTCATAAATAACTATATGTATGTCTTCTTTGGGTGTCTGTTGGTCTTCTAATCCCATTCGTGGATGAGGTTATTAGCTATTTTGTTGGTTTAGTGAATACTTTAAGATCTTGAATATTGGAACTAGAGCAGTGGCCCAAGGCAGACGCCTTACCCGTGCTAGTCTAGGATGGCCGTGGTTCCATCCCCAGGCATCCCATATGGTCCTCCAAGTAGGAGCTATTTCTGAGCACATTTCAGGAGTAACCCCTGAGCGTCTCTGGGTGTGGCCCAGAAACCAAAAGGGGAAAAAAAGGTCTTGAATACCAACCCTTTATCAGAAGTATTGCATGAAAATATTTTCTCCCATTCAATAGTTCCTTTTTATTACAACTTGAGTTTCTTTCACTGTGCAGTTTTTTTTTTAATTCATACAGCCATCTATTTATTTACTTTTAGCTTTGTTAACTTTGCACTGTGGTCATTTTTTGGAGACTCCTATGCACTTATTTTTATGCACTATAAAGTAGCTTTTTACATTACAGCAATGTTTAAAAAACTACATTTAATTATAAACAAGTTCTTTAATCTTTTTACTTTATAGCACTTTTTATAGTGAACTTCAAAAAGGAAGAGATCCTTAATTTTTATTGTTTCATAGTAACTACTACAATAATCTAAATGCATAACTTAATACAATTTACAATAAAAGGGAAAGGAAGAAATATTAGAAAAGAATAATTGGGTAATGGAAGAGTAATTAAGAAAGATGTCCTAAGTTAATCCCATGACAGTATACTTCAGGGATGGAGAAACCCTGTATCTTCTAGGCCAAGGGAATTTCCTCTATAGTATCCCCAATAATTACTGTACCTATGCAGGGAGGAAAAGAAAATAAAAAGCACAAAATAATCATTTTTCTACATATATATTGATTGATTGATTGTTTTTTTTTTTTTGACGTCTTTATTTTGGTATAGATATTGAAGTCGATGTCTCCTTTTCTATTTTTATATTATTTTATCTTATCTTTCTCCTTTTTGCACTCTGGCATGATTTTAATTAAGAACCGAAACTAATGTGTAGTGCTTCTCTTTATTGTTGTAGGGCTCAATGGATATATAATTTTACATTTATTTTTGTATTGTTATGGCGTTTCAATTACCTTTTTCATGTCCTCTCTCAAATTGAGGCAGATAGCCACTAGAAGGACTCCACCCATTTTCAGCATATTTTTTAATTAATTTATTTATTCGTTGTTTTTTTGCTTAATCTTTACCCCATTCTATTGATTTTCTTTCCCTCAAACAAAATCACATAACTCGATTTATCTAGGTTAGCCTCTCAAATAGAGGGAGAAACAAGGAAGGGCAACAGGGCCAAACAGATGTATGATCACTGATAGCAAGCTAGACAAAGAGGGGACCACCTACTCTAGCAGCCTGGAGGGTGATGGTGGGGGATATGGGTTGCAGAAAGGGAACGGGAAAGGGCGGAGGACAAATTTGGTGGTGGGTATTCCCCTGATTCAATGTCAATATGTACCTAAAATACTAATGTGAAAGATATGTAAGCCACTATGATCAAAATTTTTAAAAATGTAAAAAAAATAAAAAGAAAGATTCCTAAAAGAGGCACAATTGAGGGACATATACTTTGGAGAGAAGCATGAATGGAAATATTGTGGTATACCTAAAGTATCAGGTATCAGATACCTGATAACTTTAGGAATAAATTGAAGCATAATTCAGTGTAACTATAATGTATTGATAATCAATCAATTTCTATGAGTCAATTAATAGCATAGGATGGAATTATTTTGTGAAAACAATGTAGGCCATTGATCATGTATTTTACAGTTTCAAATCCCAGATTACTCCCAAGATTGTAAACTAAATGAGAAAATAAAAAAATAAAATAAGAATTTTCAGTATCTCCTACTGGTATTTGTAACCCACAATTAAAGCATAAAACAATCAAGCATGCCATATGCTAGATGGTAACCAACCACATTTTTATAATCCTATTCAACCATCTGCCTCAATATAAATCATTCCCAAAACTGGGAGCATAAGAGCTATGGGTTCTACAATTTTTTTACAATGCCTAAGACTCATTAAACATATCAAACTAAATAAATGTATCTAATGTCTTTTAAATGTCATATTTTTATGTTTCACAGAACTAGGAAGGTTTGTACAGTAAAAACCAAGAAGCTGACAAGTTATATTAACAAGCTTTTTTGATATCTTTTCTGGACTAGCAGTTCAGATGTTCTGCCTCATTAAATAAAACTATTTTCTACTCCCTGTACTATTGAAGAGACAGATCATAATACTTGGGGTTGAATGATGTTTAGAGATCAGCCTCTTTCCTAGAAGTGTTGAGAGGTTGGAGCACAGTCTCAAAGAGAGTGAGCAGTGCATGGGGAGAAGATAAGATTGAAAGGAAGATATAAAGATCATCTAAAAGAAAATGTTAAGATACCTTGAGAGAAAAATAAACATCTGATAGGAGAAAATAAATAATTGAGATATAGCAAATGTTTTTATAGATATAGATATAATTATGTATACAAGGGGAAAGACAACCAAATGGTAAACTCTTCGCCCTGTATAATAAAACTAAGATTATCTAGATGTAGAGAGATTGAAGGAGAAAAGAAAGTATAAGTAACATAAGTCCAGTTGTTTTTTAAGTAATGTAAAGACATAGTTGAGAGTTAAGCACTTTGGTAATGATGAGGTGCTATAACTACATCAAGACCATGAATGTTAAGACTATTTAAAATGATATTCAATAATAAAAACATATTTTTATAAAAGTCTTAAAATAGGGTAAAAATAAGGAAACAATATGGTAGTCAATGCCTTATGGTTTTTGAAACGGGTATGTTCATTACACAATTATTTCAGTGATACATGGCAAGTATAACAGATTTTTGTGTTGAATCAACTACAGAATTAGCATAATTGTCATAATACAAAATAAAAATATGCTGAAAGTAGATATTTTTCATTCAGTAGTATGTGAAGCATATCTTGGAGATCTGGGATGTACAAAGAACAGAAATCATAAAAATTTTAACTATTTCTTCTAATTGCCTGTATACTTTTTAGAAAGTTACAAAAATTCACTTAAGTTCACAAATATGATTGTAGTTGAGTTTCAGTCATGTAAAGAACACCCCTCCTTCACCAGTGCAACATTCCCATCACCAATGTCCCAAATCTCCCTCCTCCCCACCCGAGCCCTGCCTGTAATCTAAATAGTCTTTCTACCTCCCTCATTCATTAACTTTGTTATGATAGTCTCAGTGTAGTTATTTCTCTAACTGTACTCATCACTCTGTGGTGAGCTTCATGTCTTGAACTGGAACTTCCAGACCTCCTCTCATTTGTTTCAGAGAATTATTGAAAAAATGTCTTATTTTTCTTAAAACCAATAGATGAGTGAGACTACTCTGTCTCTCTATGTCTATCTCTCTTCCTCTGGCTTATTACACTCAGCATAATAGATTCCATGTACATCCATTATAGGAAAATTTCTTTTTTAAATTAATATCTTTATTTAAGCATCTTGATTACAAACATGATTGTGGTTGGGTTTCAGTCATGTAAAGAACACCTCCCTTCACCAGTGCAGCATTCCTATTATCAATGCCCCAAATCTCCCTCCTCCATATACCAACCCCTCCTATACTCTACACAGGCTTTCTACTTCCCTCATTCATTCACATTGTTATGATAGTTATTTCTCTAACTGCACTCATCACTATTTGTGGTGAGTTTCATGTAGTGAGCTGAAACTTCCAGCCCTCCTCTATTTTGTCTCTGAAAATTATTGCAAGAATGTCTTTTATTTTTCTGAAAATCCATAGATGAATGAGACAATTCTGCATCTCTCTCTTTCTCTCTCTCACTAACTTATTTCACTCAACATAATAGATTCTATGTAGATCTATGTATAGGAAAATTTCATGACTTCATCTCTCCCGATGGCTGAATAATATTCCATTGTGTATATTTACCACAGTTTCTTTAGCCATTCATCTGTTGAAGGGCATCTAGGTTGTTTCCAGAGTCTGGATATTGCAAATAGCTCTACAATTAATATGGTGTGAGGAAGGGATTTTTTTTATTGTATGGAGTTATTTTTTACGTGCCAGCATATGATCTATTCTGGAGAATGACCCATGTACATTGGAGAAGAATGTACATCCAGGTTTCTGGGAATGGTGTCATATATACATATATATATGTCATATATATTATATATAGTATATTATATATATTATTTACACACACTAGGTCTCCTTCTTTCACTTCTCATTTCAGGACTTGCATATTTTTGTTTGGTTTCATTCTTGTTGACCTACCAAGTATTGACAGGGTCTTGTTGAGTTCTCCTACAATTATTGTATTATTGTTGATGTCCTCTTTCAATTTTGTGAATAATTGTATTAGATATTTTGAAGGTCTCTCATTGCATACATATATGCTTAGTAGTGCAATTTCTTCCTGTTACACATATCTCTTGATTAGTACAAAGTGTCCATCTTTGTCCCTTACAACGTTTCTGAGTCTAAAGTTTATGTTGTCTGATATTAATATGGCCACCACAGCATTTTAAGGGTGTTGTTTGCTTGGATGATTTTCATCCAGCCTTTGATTTTGAGTATATGTTTGTTCTGGCTATTCAGATGAGTTTCTCACCCCCAAGCATCAGTACCCCCCACTTACCTTTTTTTAACTTCAGTACTGCACAGACATAATCACAGACCAAAGCAGTGCACTGAATTTAATAGGCCCCCAACTATTTCAAAAGACATAATATGGACACATATGCCTTCAGTTTTCTATTTCTATCTGTGGATTCCTCATTGTGACTGTGATGTCTCGGTGTGTTTTTCTTTGGATCTCTTTTATATGGTACTCTTCGGTATGCAGGATTTGATTGCATGCAGTCATTAGCTCTGGGAGTTTCTCTGTGATGTCTTTTACTTTTGAATCTTCCTGGGGATCTCCTTCCTGAGTCTCTGGAACTCAATTGATTCTTATATTATTTCTGTTGAGTTTGTCAAAGACTTCTATTGTCATCTGTGCACATTTCTTGAGTACTTTTTCCACTGTATGATCATTTGCCCTAAGGTTCTTTTCCAATCTCTTTTGCTGTCTTGTGTTCTTCTGCATTTGATCTTCCAATTCACTGATTCTGTCCTCAGCTGCTTTTACCCTGTTGGAGAGGCTTTCCGTTGAGGTTTTCATTTCAGGTACCATGTTTTTCAGATCTGTTATTTCAGTTTGTGTTTTGTTCATCTAGAGCTATGTTTTCTTTGTTTTCCATGAGGATCGTCCATATTTCCATTCTAAACTCCTTATCTGAGAGATTAATCAGATAGTTGGTATTTTTGGGGTCATCAGTGCTATCATCTTCATTCTCTGTGCATGATGTTTGCCTGTAAGATTTCCCATTGTCATGCTTATAATGATTTTTTCTGCTTATTATGATGGGGTTCATTAGTTAGAAAAGTGCAAGGCCACAAAGCGAAGAATAGCAGCCATGCTCTTCTGGGGCCTCTAGGAGACATTTTTTACTAGGCCCTTTCATTCCCTCTCAGGAGAGCATCATGATACAGATGAGAAGAGAAACATGCAAAGCCGTCAGGTTTCCTCAGTCTCTCCCACTCACCAATCTAAGAGCAGGACCAGACCCCTCTCCTGTCAGACAA
>PVKC010037579.1:0-12953 GCA_004027635.1 Crocidura indochinensis
TAAGACATTCTCACTGATTAAAATGTGAGGTACTTTCTATCTTATCATCAAATTTATTTATATTTCCCTGTTAATCAATGATGATAAGTGTTTCAACAGGTTTCCAGTAGACATTTGAATATCTTATTTGGAAAAGAATATATGCAGCTCTTTCCGTTATCTTTTTCCTTTTTATTTTATCGAAACCATAGTGATTTAAATGGTTCTTCATAATTGGGGTTTATACATACACTATTGGGGCCAAATCCACTACCAGTGTCTATCCATCTCACTTTACCAATGTTCCCCATGTTCATCCATATCACCAACACTTCCCCCATCCTGCCAGTATTTTAAGTATTTTAAGTTTAGATTGTTAAAATTTGGGCCTCTTGATTCTATTGTTGTTGCCTTTGGTTGGATATTTAGTTCTATTCTTTTTAAACACTATCAATGTAACTAAAACTGCTTGTCTCTCTGGCCCTCATTCTTTCACATTTCTGTTTCTTTTACTCAGTTTCTTTCCTTTTTGCTATATTCTGGGGCTAACAGTATTCACTACAACTACCATTTAGACCATTGAGTTTCTTCATGCAGTTATTATAATACCACATATCAGTAATAAATTATTCTGTATTTATTGTTCTTCTAGCTTATTTCATTTAACATGGTATCTTCCAGTTTCATACATGTTGCTGCAAATTGCATGATTGCATTATTCCTTACAGTTATGTATAATTCCATTGTATTTATATGTACCACATCTTCATTATCCACTTGCCTATAGTTGGACATCTACATTGATTCTAAGTCTTAGCTATTGTATGGAGTGCTGCAATAAATAGCGATGTGCATACATCCATCTGGGTGAATGTTTTTTTCTGTCTTGGGACATATGGTAGCTCAATTTTGAGTTTAGTGAGAACCCTCTTGCTGTTTTTCATAGGTGTTGAACCATTTAGCATCCCCAGTAGCAGTGGATGAGATTTCCTTTCTCACCACATCCCCGCTAACAAATATTATTATCAGCATTTTTGATATGTGCCCTCCTCTCTGTTGTAAGAGGATATCTTATTGTTGTTATTAATTAGGATTTCGCTAATAATAAGTGATGATGAACAATTTTTCATGTGTCTTTTGACCATCTGTTGGTCTTCCTCAGATTAGTGTCTCAGATTAGTATTAGATACTCTCCCCATGATTCATGTTTTTTTAGGTTTTGTGGAGTTAAATCTTTATGAGTAATTTGTATAACCTAAATATAAAAGCTTTATCTGATGTGCTAAGATTAAAACTTTTCTCCCATTCACTTAGCAGTCTTCTACCTTTAGCCTGTATTCTTTTGCCACACAGATACTTTTTAGGTTAATGTAGTCCCATTTATTCACATTTGATACTAAAGCCCTTGCCATTGGCATCCTATTATCAAAGACATGTTTGAGTTCTAAGTCTTGTAGCATTTTGCCAATGTTTTCCTCAATATGCTTTATGGATTTTGTTTTAATCTTAATCTTTTAACCCACTTTGAATTGACTTTTGTGTAAGGTATGAGTTATAGATTGATCATTAGTTTCTTACAAATGGTTATCCAATTTTTCAAACACCATTTGTTGGAGAGACTGCCTTTATTCCATTCCAAATTATTAGCTCCTTTGCCAAAGATTAGTTGCCATATACTTGGGGGTTTGTCATTGAATATCGTATTCTGACCTATTGGTCTGAAAGTCTTTCTTCATTCCAATACCATGCTGTTGTGATCACTATGGCTTTGTAGTTGAGTTTCTATTAAGTTAATGAGATGCCTCCCTTTTTTCTTATTGTCTGACCTTAATGAAAATGCTTTTAGTTGTTTGCCATTATGAATAATGTTGGCTGTGGGCTTTTTAATATATAACTGCTATTTTACTTATGGATTTAATCATGAATGGGAGTTGAATTTTGTCACGTGTTTCTATACATCCATAGAAACAATCATGTTATTTTTATCCTTTCTTTTATATATGTGATGTATTATGTTGGTTTATTTGCATATATTGAATCATTCTTACACACCTGGCATGAAGCTGACTTGGTCAAGATGTATAATCTTTTTGATGTGTTGCTGCATTCAGTTTGCTAAGATTTTATTAAGGACTTTTGTATCAATGTTCATCAGTGAGATTGGCCTGTAGCTTTCTTTCTTGTTAGTATCTCTCAGCTTAGGAATGAGCATGTTAGTTTCATTGAGGATAGTATGGAGGATTCTTGTCTCTTTGATATTTTGGAAGAGTCTAAGCTTCATTGGTAGCAACTCTTCTCTGAGTGTTTGATAAAACTCACCAAAGAACCTGTCATTGGGGGGAGGTCCTAAAATTTAATTCTTGGGGAGTTTATAAATTAATTTTTTAATGTTCTTACTTGTGTTTGTTTTGTCTTGGCTTTCTACTTCCTCCTCCTTTAGTTTTGGGAGATTATATTTTTTTTCAGAAATATATCTATTTCCTCTAAATTCTCTAGCTTAACAGGGTACGGCTCTTCATAATATGCTCTTAGGATGTTTTGGATTTCTTGGAGTTCTATTATGTTCTCCACTTTCTTTTCTGATTTTATGATTTAGCTGAGTGTTTTCTCTTCTTTTTCTTTTGTAATTCTTGCTAGCAGTTTGTCTACCTTGTTTATTCTTTCAGAAAACAGCCCTAGGTTTTTATAAATTCTTTATATTTTTTCTTGTTTATATATTGTTGATTTCTGCTCAGGTTTTAATAATTTATTTTCTTCCACTTGTTTTCTGGTTCCTTTACTGTTGGTTTTCCAGATATTTATAGTGTACCTTTAGGTTGCTGATTTGGTCTTTTTTCTTTTTTCCTTAGGTAGGCTTCTATTACTATAAATTTCTCCCTAGTGATTGTCTTTGCTGCATCCCATAGATTTTTTTAAAAAATTGTTTCTTAATTATCATTAATGTTAAGGGGTATCTTTCTTTCTTGCTTTCCTCTTTGATCCAACTGTTGTTGATGTAGCATGGTGTTTAGTGTCCAGATATTATATTTTCTCCAGATCCTCTTATTGCAATCAATCTTGTTTATCTCTGTGGTATTGTGACCTGATAGGGTGTTTGGTATAGTTTTTAGATTTGTGAATTTATGTAAGTTAAGTTTGTGTCCCTAAATGCCCTCTATCCTAGAGAAGATTCCATGTACATTTGAAAAGAATTTGCACTCAACTTTTAGAGGATGAAAGGCCCTGTATACATCTCGTAGTCCTAATTCTTCTAGTTTCTTTAGGTTTATAAGCAAAAGCCTTATACTTTACTGACTCTATATTTCATGTATAAATGTTCATCAGAGATAGTAATTATTGCTCTATTGTTCCCCTGATCAGTAAAAAATATCCATCCTTTTATCTAAGTACTTTCTTGAGGTCAATTGCAATTTAGTTTAATATAAGTATGATTGTCACTGCTTCCCTCCTCCCCAGCTTTTTTTTTTATTTATTGTTTTCCATCCTTTTAATTTGAGCTTGTTTCTATTCTACAAAAATAGTTGTTCTCATTTTTGGGGTCAGACCCAGCGGCACTCAAGAGTTACTTCTAGCTCTGTGCTCAGAAATCGCTCCTGACAGGGACCATATGGGATGCCAGGAATCAAACCAAGGTCCATCTTGGATTGGATGCATGCAAGGCAAGCACCCTATCTCTGTGCTATCACTCCAGCCCCTTTTCTGAAATTTTTTTTTCCTATTCTGAAACTTTAAGTGTTTTTCCTACAGACAGCAGATGACTGGGTTTTGTTTCTAACATCCAACCAGCTACTTTGAGTCTTTTTTCATGGGAGTGTTTGGTTCATCACATTTAAGAAACTATTGACAAAATGGCCTGTTGTGTCATTATTTTGTGAAGGGTAGTAACTAAAATCAAATTTTAAATAGGTATTTGGCTTATATAATTGATCTTTGAGTAATTCATTTAGAATCAGTTTGGTTAGCCTGAATGTTGCAACTTCGTTTTTATCTGAGAATATTTTTATCCCTCCCTTCCATAAAAATGGGAGGTTTGCTGAGTAGTGGATTCTAGATTGAAAGTTTCTTCAGGGGTCCGGGAGATAGCATGGAGGTAAGGCAGTTGACTTTCATGCAAAAAGGTCATCTGTTCAAATCCAGGTGCCCCATATGGTCCTCCGTGACTGCCAGCAGCAATTTCTGGGCATGGAGCCAGGAGTAACCCCTGAGCACTGCCAGGTGTGACCCCCCCCCCCAAAAAAAAAAAAAAAAAAAGGAAGTTTCTTCATTCAGTAGTTTGAATATGTCATTTCACTCTTTTCTTGCCTGAATTGTTCAAATGAGATATCTGGATTGAATCTTATGTTCTTTCTTTTACACTTAAGTTTTTTCTCTCCCTTACTGCATTAGAATCCATCTCTCTGTTTTTTTTTGTTTGTTTGTTTGCTTGTTTGTTTTTTGCTACCTGGTGTTCTCTTTGGGCCTAATTTGTTTGACACTTTTTTTTTTTTTTTGCCTCTTGCTTCCTGAATTTACAGTTGCCTTTTTTCATTAAATATCTTCCGTCCTTTTTGTGTTTTGGTCTCTTTTCTTTTTTGACTTTTTTTAAGTCAATGATGTCTTGCAATTTGTTTTCAAGTTTGCCTATCAGGGATTTCAATTTACCTGGGGGTCGCAGGAGGCAAAGTCGGGGTGATCCTTGAGTGCAAAGTCAGTAGTAAGCCTTGAACATTGGGGGCTGTGACCCAAACACTAAAACAAAACAAAAATTGGGAGATAGCATGGAGGTAAGGCATTTGCCTTTCATGCAAAAGGTCATCGGTTCGAATCCCAGTGCCCCATATGGTCCCCCGTGCCTGCCAGGAGCAATTTCTGAGCATGGAGCCAGGAGTAACCCCTGAGCACTGCCAGGTGTGACCCCCCCAATTTTTTTTTCCTCTAGGGCAGGGCCACAAAACATTGTACAGAGGGCCGTTTGCAGCCCGCGGGCCGCGAGTTTGAAATCCTGTCACCTAACCCTAACTCTGTCACCTGCTTCTATTTCTGGTAACATGATTTTTAGTTCCTTGGGTTCCATTTGTATGGATTTTCTCATTTTTCTCATCTTCTAAAAGAGAGCCTTTTTGAGTTGGTTATATTGTTCATCTTTAGATTGCATAATTTCTCTGTCTAGGGACTCCTTGATTTCTGTAAATAAGTGTTGAACTTACGTCCTCATCTATGAGGCTCAGGTGTTTTGGTGTGCTTGGAAATTTTCCAGTATTTCTTTCAATATCCCCAACTACAGTTGTCTTCTTTTGTTTCTCCGTTGTGCTTTGCAATTAGTGGATATGAATGCTGGAGTTTCAGGTATTTAAGAAAGTGATCTATTAAATTGGTGTATAATTGGTAGCTAAAGTTTTATCTGCTTTAAAGGTTACTTTCCTAAACACATAAAGTTAACTGAGTACGATAGAAATTTTGGCAACTAATTCATTGGTTTGTCAACTGACTTTTGAGTTATATATTTTCTTAGAGAAAGAAAGCTAGGTCCATATGCCTAGAAATTTCTTATATAAATAGAAATAGTTGTCCGCATGGTTTGAGAAGAAGAGATTTGATAGGATGTGCCAGAGATTCACTCTCTTGGCAGACCTACCTGAGATGGGATAAGAGGCAATAGGGAGGTGAGGACCAGCAATGGTAGACAGAACCTTCCTTCCCCTTTTCTGACAGTTTTTCATTTGTTGTTGTTGAGTTCTGTCTGTGCTTATGTATATCTTGTTTTCAAACTGTTTGCTAGAGGTCTATGATTACAAATTCCACGAAGTGGCTATTGTGATAAATTTGTATTAATTTGAACAACCACCAGTATTTTGCAATTACAAGTTCTCTGCAGTAACTTCTGAAATCAAGAACATATAAACAAATATCCTGGGCTCATAGTTGCTAGAGCCTGGAAGTAGCTATTGTTTAGAAGCAAATAGATCTACTCTGTCACCAGGGTTATAAATTGCTCAATCAACCTAAGATTGTATCTGAGGTACAGCATCAGCCTTGCCTGTTGCCATACATTCTATTCCTGGCATAGCAAAAAATAAAGTAAAATAAAATGAAGTTTTTAGTAGATAATGAGGCATTGAGACAGCAATGACTATTATGGAATTTGAGTTTTCAAGATTCCAGCAGAAAATTTATTGAGAGTATCTAAAAGAACTGGCAAGTATACTGTGGTATGAAATTAAAAATAAATTTCAATAATCATTTGAATGAAATAAGAGAAAAAATAATACTTAATAAAATGAATAAATGAGATGTAAGTAAGTAAAGACAACTTTTGAGAACATTCAGATACAGGTAGAAAAAAATTATAAATAATTGTTATATAAAGGTAGCAGGAAATGTACACTGATAAAAATAATGGGTGTTAGAATATTATTTAACTGAGAGTCAATCATAAATAACTTTGTCACTGTGTATCACATATTATTCAACTAAAATTATTAATTAAATCTATGAGAAAAAAGAGAAGATATCATAAGGCCTAGTCAAAGAAATAATGATTAAAAGTTGCAAGTCTTAGGAAAGAAATAATTATAGAATTACAAGTTAATAGCACCTGCACATTTATAAATTTTAAGGATAAAACAGATCCTTGTCAATCATCAAAAGTCAAATGATAGGGGCTGGAGATATAGTACAGAGGTAGGGTGTTTGCCTTGCACGCAGCATGTTCAGGATGAACGGTGGTTTGAATGCAGCATCCCATATGATCCCCTGTGCCTGCCAGGAGCGATTTCTGAGCACATAACCAGGAGTAACCGAGTGCTGCCAGGTGTGACCCAAAAACCAAAAACCAAAAAAAAAAAAACCTAAAAACAAAAAGTTTGGGTGGACTTAAATTCAAATGATTTTATTCAAAGAATTTTTAACTCTTTACTGCCATGTGGGATCTCAGGTTCAATCCTCAACATCTCATGGACCTTGTCCAACACCAGATGTAATCTCATTCTCCTCATTGTAGCAATATTAACTTTGGATTCTGGTTACCTATCTTGAAAATATAAGAGTTTATATTTCTCAGATGTCCTGTGCAGGAGTGTGTAATATAGCATTGTTTTTCCTTTTTGGTAAAAATCTGTGCTTCTGTGACTTAAAGATTTATTTAAAGGCATAAGCATTTATTTTTAAAGCAATAGCCCCAACCATCCTTTCTTCCCTCTACTAAAATGACTCAAACCCCAGAATCTCTTGTTGCATCAAATCAACTAGACACCAACAGCTCCACATGGCTGAACCATCCAAATGGCCTCCAAATGGCTTAGTCTGGAATTAAGTGAATAATTTTCATTATGATACTGAATTACATGGCTCATAGGATGTAGACAAAAACAAATACTGGGAAATGTTAATTCACTTATTTATTATTTTTCTTTTATGTTTTAGGTTCATAAAGTTTATGTGTCTGTATAAGCATATATTATTATGTATATATATATATATGAAAATTAGAGAGATAAATAGAGACATAAATGAGAGCACATCCTTAAAAATACTTCAAATATATCCACAAGTGTATAATTACAAAATTATAACAACTTTCTTAAAATGCTTCAAAATAGAACTTATTTTATGGAGCTGATACTTATATATTATTTTGTCAGAATGTGTATAAAACAATTACATCCAATGAATTATTCAATACAGGTGAAATGTATAAGAATTTTAATGGCATGTAATTTAAAATTAAAAGATGTTATCTTAATAAGACTTAATTATTTCATTAAATATTTACGGTAAAGTGTATCCTAAATTATATTTGGATTGAAACACTTGTTTTAAAATGTTTTAACTATCTATTATTTGAATCTAAGAATCCTTTTTTAGTTGCAGAATGTTTATTTATTTACATTTTTAATATTCAAAATGTGTGAGAAATACTGAGGTATTTTTTATCTCTGATTTCTTTCAATTATCAATCTCTCATAAGAGATTATTCTGAATCTACTTGGAGCAACTGACAAGACAGGTTCCAACAATCTGTTTATGTTTAAATTTTATTTAAAATGTTACATTACATCTTTGAAAACTTATAATACTATATATATTGCTTACCCAATTGGAACAACTCAACATAATGGACAGAATTATTTTAATCACTTTCCATTACTTTTTCTAAATTATTTATAATTATTATCCATATAATTTTTGGAGGGAGTTCCATGAAGTGCTCAGGAAACCAAGGATTACACTTGACCAAAAGGCTAGTGATTCAAGACAAGGCCCTGAGGAGTGATGCTGACAAGGACCTGCATTATTTTAGGTACTTGGCCCTCCAATAGTAATTGGGCCCTCTGGCAGAATGAAATGTAATGGTGGTGGAGAGCCTCTGGTGCTACCCAAGAGATGCATAGGTAACCTAGAAATGTAGAGAATCAAGTGATGCTAGGTGTATGTTAAACATGTGTTCTCATTGTACTATTGTCTGGACACTAGAACTTTCCATCTAAAATGCTGTAAGTCATACAGAATGTCTCATAACTGTGCTGAAAATAATCAAGATAGAAGGCATTTGACCTAAGAATCACAACTTTTTCTTACATGTATGTGCTCTGATTAATTTGCTTAATGACAAGTTCTAAATATAATCAACCAGATTTTTTCCTTGCATGGTCTATATCAGGCATTTTTAAAGGTGTGATGTGATTGGTTAATAGAAAATACATAAAATCATGTTAATAACTTGTAAAGAATTTCAGAAATCATGATTGCAACTTCAAAAAACAGTTGGCTTAATTCTTTACTGCTATTACCATCCTGAATGTGAAATTCTCATTTACTTGGATAATAAATAGTGGGAAAAGGATTATGAATTAACATTACACGTGACATATTCCTCATGCCAAATATCTTCATATCTAGTTGCTCATGAAACCCCATGAAATTTAAGTGTATCAAAATACATTTTTTGGCTTTAGTTTTTATACAGGCAGGTAAACTTCTAAATGGACAGAAACTCTACAGAATATATGTATATCCCTTTATTGAGAAACTTAGCATCCAGAGTAATCACTATCTACCATTATAATTTTAATTACTCTTCTACTAATTTTCCAGATATTGGAATATTATTTTAAGACTTCTAAAATTTAACAAAAACTAAATTTTTCATTTATTTCTATTTATTTTATTCACAGCTTTTGGCAAGAAAATATAATATTAATTATGATATTAATATTAAGTATAAAATACAATGTATTATAAGAAACATATGTTTCAATCATATTACATTCTCAACTAATGAAATTGTACGGACGAGCATTTTGTTCATGCTGATGACTTACAAGAAGTACATAATCAGGTAACCATGCCCACAAACACAGTTTCCAACCATGTTCAAACCAGACCATCTTCACAGAGTCACTCTTTTCTTGAATGAGATATAAGCAAAGCCATGAGAAATCATGAGTACACCTGCCCAACAACATATATTTGGCCATCTCGAATGAGAAAAGGATGGATAAAGCCAATTCCTTGCCAAAGCCACACCTGCAGTCTCTATCACCCACAATCACCTTTTTCCCAATGGCCCTGCCTCATTACTGACCCTCTATAGCTTCAGTTGGGGACAACAATCTCATCAAATTTCAGGTAAGCTGATTTTTTTGCTTACCTAGAAACACTAGTGCTATTTTTTTTTTTTTTAGCAATTGTGGGCACCCCATCTCTTTGATTCTTCCTTCCTCCAGGAGCTCTGGCACAGGGTACTTGTGCCTAAAATCTGTATTATCAGTAATAATGCTGTGACTCTGTGGACAACTTCATTTATTTAATGTTGTCATCCCTATAGAAACACACCAATTTAAGAGTATGGCAGCTAAATAATAAGAGCTTATTAAATCTGCCATTGTATTAATGACTTCATTGGATATATAATAATTTTCACAGATCTGCATGCTACTGCTATTTTCCTTATTTTTTTCCTTTGCTTCCTTTTAATTTTTCTTTTGTCTTTTTTTTCAATACTTTTGCTTTCTGGAAACAAATGTTTTATGATCAACTATGTGATATACTTTATTAAAATAAATATGAAATATGTAAAAATGAATTACATATACAAATTATGGATGTGGGTAAGAGATAGAGAGTAAAGTAAAATGCCTACTTCAGAAGATTTTACTGATGCACCACTCTCCAAGTTCATGTCTTCATTATCTCTCTATTTTTCACTTTATCTATTCTCCTTGCTCCTATTTATCTTTCACACTTCTACCACAATGCCCTTTCTAAAATGCAAATTTGATACTGTTTGCTAATGCCCAAGGTCTTTTAGATAAAAATAACATTTTTTTTTAAAGTGCATTGCAATTCAACTCCAGCCATTTCTATAGCAGAAGTTCTTGACTGGCTTCTTGCTGTGCTTGCCAATCCAAAACACTTGTTCTTTTGCTCAGCTTGACCCTTCCTGCTATGTTGGTCCTGTCACCCTTAGTGCTGCCATGTCACTTGCAGCAGTGAATTGCCAGGATTTGTATCTACCCTTTTCTGTATTTTTATTGATTATTTGCTCTTTGAAAAATACTTCTAATATTTATACTTTCATTTTCAGGGTCTGGAACAGATAAAGTTATATTTATTTTTAACTGATTTAATTTCTTGCCAAATGTATTTCAGACAAATAAAATAATTTGCTTAATATAGGTTAGAAAGCAGGAAAAAAACTTCATAAAACTCTATTTTCTCCCACAGAGCTTATATCAGGTTTTTTTTTATAAATGAAGTATATTATAATTATTCAATTTTTTTTCTTAAAATTGGTCTTTTATTTTGACCTTGAAAATGTTCTCTTTATGTTGTTTGGCTTTAGAGGTTGGAACTTCAGTTTTGTAATCTGATAAAAAAAATAAAGCTAATGTGATGAATAAAGGAATGATTTAGTTTTTCTGTTTTCTCATTTTATTTTTTTTGATAGATTACTATTTCTTGAGTTAAAAACAAACTTATTGTGGAGATGTGGAAATGTTTTCATAGATTTCCTTCATGGTAGTCATTTTTAACAAAGGAATGAGAAAGAATAGAAATAGATAGAATGACCCTCCTAAGTGAGGCATTGTAAAGAATAAACATCTTCCTACTCCTTTGACCAAATTTCTAAAGCAATATTTACTAATTGGAGGTAAGAAAAGAGAGAACACAGAAATAAGATGTGAGGAAGAAAAGCTTGGCTAGGAGTATTTCGCATTGTCATTTTGAAGGGCAGATGCCATTATAACTATGTGCAAGCCATATCCAGCAAGCCTGTAAACATTTGGGGACTTTGGGTCATTGAAGTAGTAGAACAGACTTTTTCAAGTTAAATATAAAAAAAGATCTGCTACATTGTGAATGATTCCATAGAATTAAGAACTTCAATTTTCTTTTGGCTAACTCATTGTCAAAAAAATTAGCAGACCTGCCATCTGTCACTTAGTGACCAGATGCAGGAGGGTTTTTAATATTGGCAACTTTTGTCCAATAAGCAGCTCTTTCGTTGTCTTAAAGGGCAATCTGTCCTAAACACAGAACTATATATAAATTAAGAGAGAAACATAAAGATTCTGTTATTTTTTTCTCCTTAATTTTCCTCTTGTAATTTTAAAAGTGGGAAAATGTCACCTGATGAAATCCTTTTCGTTAGGAGGAAAATAGAAAGCATAAGGCTTTCACTTGGCCCTGTAAGCAACAACAAGCAAAAAATAACAAGAGTTTTATCTTTTAGTTCTTCTTTAGCTGATCTAATTTGGGGTCTTCCAACATCTCACAAATGCTGCTTCTACATATTATGGATCACCCTCCCTAAATATTAGTAAAAAGCCTGCATAAAATAAGTGGATTTGAATTTAAAATAACTATGAACTGGTACAGGTCAGCTGCTGACACCATGGTGGAAGGGTGCTGATGCAGAACTTGCTGATAATGCTGTCACCTAGTGTATATGTTGACATTGAGACTGATGAGAGGGCAGGCTTGGATATATCAAAGGAGATGGCAATAATATAAAGTAACAGGAACACATAAGAGAATTGAGGAAAATCTAAAAACACAATGGCTCTATAGTAACATAGGGCATAGGCTACTTACATTTTGACCCATTAGATTTATTGCATTTCTGATCTGAGGCTACATACACATAGAGATGAGGGACAAAACGGAGAAGGCAAGAGGTTCACCTAGCTCACCTCTAAAACACCAACAGACGAATTAAAAGAATGAGCACAGGGGTATTAAATATATTACATTGAGAAGATGGGGTCTTAGTACCTAGGGGACTTCATGGGAAACTACATTTAAAATAGGTTCCCAGGTCACAAGAAGATAGGAATATACACCTGACCTTGGATGATACATGGAAGCTCTCATATATAAATAGACACTAATTATTTTCAGAATAAAAATAGCTTCAAAACTCAAAAGTATTATATAGAAATTAATTCATATAGAAAAGAACCTTGAGTAGCTGTTTTCTAATTTTTCAATTAGAAAATTGTGGAAGGAAATGTTTGAAATATTTGAGAGCAAATGATTTTAATTGTTTTTATTGTGTACTTATTGTCATTAAATTATATATATTAATAAATAATTTTAGCCACTTATTATTAAATGTTCCCTAACAATTTATATGGGGGATATTTCCCAATTTGATAACAGCCTTTCCAATTTGATAAAAGACTAAAATAATACTGATTAATATTAGGGCACTTCGTGTACTGGGTATTCTAATGTACAACTTCAGTGTAGCATACCTGGGATCAGGCAGCTAAAAGCCACCATGTTTATCTGCACAGGCACTGAAGGATTAGGCAGGGGTTTTTTAAACCCTGGAACTGTATTCCAATAAAACTTTGTGCTTTATTCCTCCTCAGTACTTAAATAATTAAAAGCTACATCAGACTACAAATGGTTTGTGTTAAATGCTTTCTTTTCCTTCCTTCCTTCCTTCCTTCCTTCCTTCCTTCCTTCCTTCCTTCCTTCCTTCCTTC